>APFE031491559.1:134508-219052 GCA_000404065.3 Pinus taeda | reverse complement strand
AATCTTCTACAGGGTTCAGAAGGAAACTTCTAATGAAACAAACTTTTTCTTTTCTTTTCTATTCATTCACACTTCACACTCAAAAGTTAACAAATCTATTTTATGCCGAAAGAGATGCAAATCTATCCTAATGCAACACTAAATGCTTGATGCAAGATTCAAAACTACTCTAACAAGAAATAAAAGTTGTTTTTGTTTATCAAATTTCCTTTTTGCCACTTACAATATTTAGATGGAATCAAAGATGCTACAATTCGTCTAAATACTAAAAGCAAAACTCAAGATAACAAAAATACTTTCATTTAGTCAAAAGGAAACAAAATGAAAAGCAAATTCAAGAAAGAAAAACTGAAAGTTTTCAAAAAGTTCACTTGAAAGTAGCAACAAAAGGGTCTTTTTGAAAATGCTCTCAACAAAAACCGACGCTTCACAATTGAAACAAGCAAGAAACACTTTTTGTAAGTTGCCACCCAACAAAGAATGAAAACTTAACAAAAAATAAATGTGCTCAAAAAGGCTTTTGACAATGGAAGGCAGCAAGGAAAGCTTTGGTAGCAAAGACCAAAAAAGATCAAAAAGACGGTTTCGAAAAAGTATCAAAACGACAACTTTGATGAAATAAAGAAGTAATTGGTCATAAAAATCGATTTCGTTAAGCAAACAAAAAGTCACCAAGAAGCAAAATTAAACACAAAGATTGATAACAATCTTTCTGCTCTGATCACTCAGGGCAGCTAAGATTCCAATAAAGAAATCTTGCGTGTTTTAAAGCAAAAAGATGATGACACTTGCAAACACAAAACCAGACCAAAACTCCTTATAATTAGAGAGAAATCGAAGTAAGGATGCTTGCTGTAAAACAAAGAACTGATACTGACAAAGATGACTGTTTAAAAACTGACTGAAAGCACCAGACGCACTCCAGAGACAAAAAGGTTTATAAATCCTTAAAGTTGCAAGTATACACGACTGTATTCAGTGCAGACTGCGTGTATACGCGACTGTTTATGAGGAAACCTACGTATACGCAGGTTCACTTCAGACAACAAGCGTTTATACGCTTCTGTATCTAAACAAAACAGCGTGTATCTAATATTTCAGGAAAAATAAAAGAGAGACTCAAGAAACTGGTAAAACTCAGCAGTCAGAAACATACCAGACAATAACAATAGACCAGCAAGCTACTGAGCCCTGATAGGCTTGACAAACCCCAACTAGGAACAACAAGAGTGTTGTTCCCCAGCGGAGTCGCCAGTTCTGTTGCGGGATTTTATCCCCTAAGGCTCTTGGGTGGAACCCTAGCAGACTAAAAGTTGTCTAATTCAAGAAACATGCACACACACAGCCATTATGCTAGAAAACGCTATTTCTAAGGTGAGAAGGATGTACCTCAGGTCCTACGTTCGGGTAGTTCCTCAAGGGTCCAAACCCTTTTTCACGTCCCTTCCGCTCCTTTGCCCTGCAAAACCAACAATTCCAAAGAAGGCAACAGTATATGGACAAAGATTTATATGAAAATCATCTTTATGTTATACAAGAAAGGAGTTAGTTATAAACTTTTAGACATCCATTCATACATGAAATTCAAACATGAACATCATTAACATAAAAAAAGAAGCATATCGGGAACAAGACGTGTTTCTTTATTAGACAAACAGAATAGTACAAAAAAGAGCAATATCACCTGAACCACTTCTGCAGGCTCAAAGCACAGCCTCCTTCCGGATCCATCCCGCCTCAAGCCTCTAGCAAATCTCCTTCCAAGACTCACTCCAAGATGCCATAACTAAAGGATGAACATCAAATCACAAGGAAACAAGGGTTTCCTGTACAAATGGGGAAAGTGCAGAAGGCACAAGGGTCTTCAGACCTGATCAGGGGAAATCTCAGTATAATAACCTTTCTCTATATTCTCTCCTCCTTTAGGCCTTCCCTTTGATGTCTATTTATACCAATTCCAAAGTAGTTTTTTAGTTAGGAATTGGTTGGGACAATTGAGGCCACGGGCACTAACAGGTGATCAGCAGGTAAAACCCGCGATCTCCGCCCGAAAATAAGGAGTTTTATAAATTTTTAAGTGTTTTAATACATATACGCGGGTTGGGTATATATGAACCCGCGTATACAAGCGTTTAACTCAGGGAAATGTCGCGTACAGGGAATAAAACACTGTTTTTTAGATTTTGGACTAGGTCTGGAAGGAGGGGTTGCCCTAGGCCATGAGTGCAGCATCACAAACCATAATAGTGAGATTTGGAGCTATAACAATACCCATCAAAGAAGATCATAAACCCTTTAAACAAAATCTTAGGAGAATTAATCCAGTTCTTATGCCATTAATTGAAAAGGAAGTAAAAAGGATGTATGATGCACAAATCATAGCACCAATTAGATATTCAGATTGGGTCTCTAATTTAATCATCACAACAAAGAAAATAGGAGAAATCAGGCTCTGTGTTGATTTCAAAAACTTGAACAATGTACCACTAAAAGATAACTATCCCCTCCCTAAAATGGACCATATTCTACAGAGGGTAGTAGGGTCATTCAAAATTTCATTATTGGATGGATTTTCTAGATACAACCAAGTCTTAGTCCAACCAGAGGATCAAAGAAACACTGCATTTACCACTCCTTCAGGTACTTTCATGTATTTGAAAATGCCTTTCTGATGGATGAATGTTGGAGCAACATTCCAAAGAGAAATGGACATAGCCTTTGCAAAAGAAATCCATGACTTTTTAGTTGTTTACCAAGATGATATCATAGTGTATTCCAAATCAGAGAATGAACATCTAGATCATTTAAGAAGAGTTCTTATTAAATGTAGAAAATTTGGCATATCCTTAAATCCTAAAAAATCACTTTTTGGATTCGAAGAAGGTAAGCTCTTAGGACATATAATATCAAAAGATGGAATTAGAATAGATCCAACAAGAATAGAGGCAATCCTAAACATCAGTCATCTTAGGAACATTAAAGAATTGCAATCATGCTTAGGTAAAATCAATTTTCTTAGAAGATTCATTTCTAAGTTGGCAGAATTAATCAGAAAATTAAATAACATGTGAAAGAAAGATTCAACACTTAAGTGGAAAGTAGAGGCTAAACAATCTTTTGAGGCAATCAAAGAAGCCCTTACTAAAACACAAGTCCTCATAAGTCCTGATTTCAAAAAAGATTTTATAATTTTTTCTTTTGCTTCAGAACATATTATTGCAAGAGTCTTGTTGCAAAAGAATGATCAAGGTTATGAGTAGCCTATTGCATTTTTCAACAAATATTTGAGAGATTCTACACTAAAGTACAACATAATGGAAAAACAAGCACTAGCTTTAGTGAAAGCCATTAAATATTTCAGAGTGTACATCTTATACTAACACATCATTGCATATGTTCCAAATTGAGTAGTAAAGGACATCATCTTAACAAAGAATGGGCCTAAGGAAAGAGGGTCAAATGGATTGCCACCATTTTGGAATATGACATTGAAATAAAGCCTACAAAACTTATCAAAGGCTAAGGTTTAGCTAAGCTCATGGCTGAATCAAATTGTCAGACCTTAGATATAAATTTCATTGGTGCCCTAGATGATCAGGAAGATATGGCAACTCCACAGATTAGTGAAGCTTTCATAGATTCACCTTGGTATGTAGATATCATATTTGTTTTACTAAACCTACAAGCTCCTCTTGGATTATCTAGGACTAAAGGTAGACTCTTGAAAATGAAATCAATGAAATATTGTATCATAGATAATTCTTTCTTTTGGAAAGATAATGGTGGCATTTTGTTGAATTGTTTATTTGAAGATGAAGCTGACAAGGTTATGCAAGAATTTCATGCAGGAGAATGTGGAGGACACCTATACTAGAAAATAAGTACTGATAAGATTTTAAGGGAAGCTTTTTACTGGCCCACCATTTTTGCAGATGTCCAAAAATATGCGACCTCCTATCATAAATGCCAAATATTTGAAGGCAAGAAGAAACTCTTGCCTTTACCCCTCAAACCCATCTCAATAGAAACCCCTTTTCATTAACGGGGTTTAGCCTTCATTGGGGAAATTCATCCACCCTCCTCAGCCCAGCATAAATGGATTTTGACAGCCACTGATTACTTTACTAAATGGATAGAAGCCATCCCTTCTAGACAAGCCATTGATTTTGTCATCATCACATTCCTTGAAAACAATATCCTTTCAAGATTTGGATGACCCCAAAATCTCATTACTGATAATGCAACTGCTTTCAAATCTAAGAAAATGGTAGACTTTTGTAACAGATATCACACTACTCTTGGCCATTCCACTGCCTATTACCCTCAAGGTAATGGAATTGCAGAATCCTCAAACAAAAGCCTTGTTAATATCATCAAGAAACTGCTAGAAGACAACAAGAAGACCGAGAACAAAAAGTTGGTTAATGCCTTATGGGCAGATAGACTAACTACCAAAAAATCCATTGGTACATCTCCTTACCAGCTAGTATATGGAATGGATGTTGTTTTCCCATCTTCTTTAGGAGTACCAGTGCTGAAAATGATTCAAGAACTGTAGGTAGAGTCCAATGATATCCAAAGGAGTGTAAATTAGACAACACATTTGTAGCGAACCAAAGAAGAAGTCTTTGTCAAATCATAAGTGATCCAGGATAAAATAAAAAAGATTTTTGATAAGAAAACCAAAGCTAATGACTTTTACGTAGGTGATAAAGTACTCAAATGGGATTTTAGAAGAGAAGAAAAGGGTAAACATGGTACATTTGATTTCCTATGGAGAGGCCCTTATATCATTTATGGTTATAGAGGTAACAATGCATTTTTGTTGAGATAGTTAGATGGAACAGATCTACTAGGTGGACCAGTCAATGGTAGAATGTTGAAGCATTACTTGTCCCCAGATTAACATTAGTTCATTTGTTTACTTTTCTCATTGTACATAACATTGCAAAGTTTAGATTAGATTGGATGATAATCTTTTGAGGTTGAAGCCCGAAGATAAGGCCATGAGCTTTGAAAGGTGTAGCATCATATGTATGAATAAAGTAGATCACAGAGGAGTAGCTACGAGGCAACCATAGTCAAAGTTTCAAAGGATATTGATCTTCAATTTCTTGACATTTAACCAGGAAATGAAATCCCCATGTGGAGCCACTGTTAGGGTCCTATAATAATAGGATTCATAATTTTGAATTTTCTATGGTTAGTCTTGTAATATTGTACATACTTATGCTTTCTGAAAAATGTTTTCGCATACTAAAAATAAAATATGTAAAGAGGGTAAGTCCTAAAAGAAAGAAAAATATCAAAAAAGTATAAGATATGAACCCCACAAAAAGAGACCAAAATAGATTTTGAAAGTGTGCAAATTCAAATGCCACTCCTTTTTTACTTTACTTTGAAAAATAATATTATGTGCAGCATGTAAAAAATGCCACAAAACCATGATGGTCAAAGTAGTTTAAACTTGATTCATTCATGCTCTAAATTTCATGTTAATATATAGAGAATAAATATCTAGCCAAATTGTTTAATCTTGGTAGATCAATAGTTAGGTAGAGAATCATAATGAGCTCATCATTTTAATCTGAGCCATTGGAAGTTATAAGGTTAGAATTAGATAGTTTTTTATCAAAGAAAAAGAAATGAAGGGTCAGCAAGCTCAAATGCACCCAATGGATGAAGAGAAAATGCTAGGGTAAATAAAGAATAGGTAGAAGAAGTTTTGGAAATGCACAAGGTTGCTAGCTCAAATGCACCTTCATCATACTTGATCCTATGTTTCATGTGTAGGAGGAATTATTAAAGGCAAAGGTCAATTCACTAACGCTTATTCACTAATTTCCCCTCATTTCACTAAACCCCTTTATTAATTTCCCTTCATTTTCCCCTTCATTATTTTTCATTTTCCAAAGAGGCATTTTCCCTTGTTAAAATATCCCCTCCTCTTCATTCCACTTTCCCCCTTATTTCATTCCATTTCCCCTTCCCAAAATCCCTTTCCCTAGTGTAAAACCCATTTCCATCACAAATAATACCCCCCCCCCGAATAAATTCCCTTTTTCCCTTAAAAACCCACTAAAACCCCTTTATCCTAAGTTTGAAAGGTTAAATGTGTCAAGCCCCATTAAAAACCCTCCCTGATACCCTTTAAACTTAACCCCTATGTTATTTTTCTAACCCATAGTCTCGTTGTATATATTTAAACCCCCCATTTTTATAATTCCTTGATACCCTATTAACCCATATCATATATCAAAATCCCCTAATTACTTTCTAATTAATTATATTTCATTGTAATTAAACCCGACCCCACTCCCCAACTCCGCCCTCACAACTCCGCCGTGCGATAGCCCTTCGATCTCCCACCTCAAGATTTGATGACCCATATCCATATCTCGCGCTCCCATCGTCCGACACTTAAAATCCCAAAAGCACCCGAGATTCACGGCTTTGGCCGATCACTGTTCCGCTACGTGGCAGCACCATGTTGTATTGTGCTCACGAAAACTACTTCCCTCCACCCAAAAGTTGTGTGATATGGCATAAAACTTCCTCCCCGCGTAAAAGAAAACCGCTCACTATTCATTCGTTAATCCCACGCCAAAATTTAACCATTGTTAGTTAAAAACCAAAAAAGCCCCCTTTTCACTCTTTTCAATGATTTTTTGTTGCAAACGCCTCTGTCAACCAATTCCAACGCCCGGAGACCTTACATATTCCAAATTGAAGCAACACATAGACAATTCAAGCTTTAGAAACCTCTGTTGCTACCATACAACCCTGATTGCACACCGAATCTCTGTTTTTTCACGTATTCTTGAAAGACCCAGAATGACCCTTTGTTTAAAGCTCTACATAGTAATTAATGAAATATTAATTAATTAAATTAATTCAAAGACCCTGCCAAACTAGAATAAACCCACTGTGCATCTGAATGCCCTTTTTCTGTAGATTATATTTTCCTTTCCTACTGTTCCAGAGCCCTTAAGCTTACTCCTAAGCCACAGAAAGAATAATTCAATATAATAAACCAAATTATGGCTTCCCAAATCATTCTGAGTGAAAAACCCTTGTAAACCCCTCACCTGGACATTCACGACCTCCCATTGGCAGACAAAATTTTCTAAATTAAAGGCACATCTACCTATAGCCACCTATTAAAGCTCCACTACTGGAGTAAAGATAAATTCTTGAACTAGAATGATGACATTCATATATGTGAATCAAATTTTCCCAAACACTTGTTCCCATAGGTATACTTGTTCCCAGAAATCATCCACTTCTACCAAGCTTGCTATATCCCAATTCAAAGAGCCATAGTATCTCCTAACCAATAGATTTTATTTACAATCACTACTGAGTCCATAAATCCAATGTTATAGATCCATCCAATCCCAAATGAGACCCCATTTTCCATTGAAGCCTTACTTGAACTTCACATCAGGCTGGACCTTCCCAAGAGGGCTCAAACTTTCAGAATTTCATCCTAGAAGAATCTCATACTCCTACAGATAGTCCTCCATACTCTACCACCATTTTCTCTGAAGAGGCCAGATAAATTATAACCATGTTGTCTTGTATCCTTGGGTATACTACCGATGAATTTGTAGATGAACATGTACTTGCATTCATTTCTATTTTTTGCCCATGTAAGCCTCCAGCAATAGTCTTTAATTTTGCCCAGTTCTTTGTAGACATAATCCCTAATCAATTGATCAAGTTGCCAAATGAAAGAGTATTTAAATACTCTTCAATGTTGTTCCACATGTTTTTATATTTTTAGTCAGATATGATTCTAGTCAATATCTAGAAGTTGGATACTAAGGGCCGTCCAAGATCTGTCATCTTTTGGACACCCTTAATCCAAAAATATTCCATTGTTTTCAGTTATAAAGATTTCATTGATTCCTTTGTTCATCCAGTTGTAAACATGCTAACCAGTAGCAATCAACCCCGAATCAGTGATGAGATAAAAAGAGTTTTGTAGTTGTCTAAGGATAGTAGAGTAGGAGACTAGTATCTATACTAGGACCACACTGAAATCAGGATATATGGATGCCAGCTCACTCCTTACAAGCTGCTCAAATACCTCCCTGTGAGGATATTTTCTTTAGAGTATTTTAGGCAGATCATAAACTCAGATGAGGTCAATTTTTTGTTAGCTAGGAAGCAAACGCAATCCAAAATCAAAAACCAACTGGGCCCTTTTATTTGTAATAATAGGGAAGCTGGACAAGAAGAAGATAAAATTTTACAACAAATAAAGTTAAACAATAGTTTTATGTGGCAGTATGACCCTAATAGAGTCATAAACAAGTTAAGACTCAAGTTCATATTAAGCCCTTTTATGCATGATTCCATGATAGACATTGAGAGATATGCCAACCAGTCAGAATGGTTGGAAAATACATTAATAGATGTGGATAATACCTTCTTAGATGTGGAAAACAGATACATACTAGTTCCTTTCTGCAAGTCCCTACACTACAGGAACAGATGGGTATTAGTCCCATTCTACAGACTCCAACGATGCAGGATGGAAATGTAAAAAGAACCAGGGAAGAAGGTTCTAGCACTAAAAAGGATACTACAGATGACAGGTTCGAAATAAGTTACGAGAAGAAGCCCAAGCCTAATCCTGAAACTGAGGAAGAAGACACCATTGGGATAGTTGAAATCATTAATACTGACACAGTGGTTGAAAAGAGTAAAGCTTCGACAGTTTTAGAGGAAACTCATCAACCTTCCACTCAAATACTCATACTATTGAAAAACGACTTAGTATTGAAGTCTCTTCATCTAGTAAACCAGTGGATAAAGAGAAAGATATAAAAGAGGATTACAAAGAAATTAAGTTGAGGAATGAGGCATTGAAGGCTGCAACATATGTCCAGTGTTTCAAACAGACACCTGGTAATCAAAATATATTAATGTCAGCCTTTGACATTAAAACTGGTAAAATGCAATTGACCTTTTTGCAGCCTACAGTCCAGTAGCTAGATTGTCAGCAAACTACAAGAAGACAGAGTCTGAAGTTCTGGAAAGGGATGTTCACCCTATTGATCAAATTGAATTCCATAAGAAGGCAGGTGAAATGATATACTCAACAATGACCAACAAGGCCATGAGTGTTTAGAAGCTTCAACACTCTCTAGAAAACATCACAACATAGTTTAACCTAGAGAAAGCATCATCACAGGCAAAAGATAACAAAATCAAGTCATTAGAAGACTTGGTAATTGAAATTGGATATAATCCAAATGATATCAAGGCTGCAGAAAAACTAATAAAGAAGAAAAATGAGGATATTGTTGCTTTAAAGAAGCAACTGAAGTTACCCTCTTCTAAACATCCACAGACCAAGGGGGTCCTAGAAAGCCAAACCCAGAAAGATGAGATGATGGACCTCATTCTCTAGCTAAATGCTCAATTAAAATAAATGGGGAAGGAATTGGATGAGTTAATACGGCTAAAACAAGCCAATCTTGAGATAGCCACTTCCAAAGCTATTCCTACAATTACTAAAATAGTTCCTTCAACTTTCGTAGTTTCATTGGCCCCAACAGCTCCACTAGCTACAACACTTCCAGCTGCAACAACAACTACATCAACAACAGGTTCAATAGTAGTAGTAGCTCATTCAAGTGATGAAGCAAGTAAACTGGTCAAAGCCATGGAGGACATGTCCATTCAAACCATTGAAATAAATAGACTTAAAGAATATATAAAAAATCTAGAGGATGAGAAGAAACTAGCTTAAATCATGTATAAAAATGAAGTACATAAGTCAAACAGGTTGAATGAGAGGATAAAGAACTTAGAAAATGAATTAACATTGAAGGAGCCACTTGCCCAAGCAAAAGAGAAACTATGGGCCAATATCATTGACTGTTTCAATGATATTTGGCCATCTATACAAGTTATATTTGAACAAAATGATTTAGTTAAAGAGGTTGTTGAAGCAATTCAAAGGGTTAAGGCCGAACTTGGAAATATGCCAGAAGAAGCTTCAACGATAATCTAATTCCTTAACTCAAAGAATAAATATGAATTGCAGGAACTTGGCATAGCTGACAGAACTGGCTCTATGCTAGAGGTGAAGGAGGTAATCACCAAGAGGAACTTAATGATGCAGCTTGAGGACAAATGCCAAACCATTGAGCTAGCTATAGGTAGGTTCATGGTCAAATTTGATGTTTTAAGGAAAAATGGTCTGCCTAATCCATTGGTAATAAATGACAGTTTAATGCCACATGAAGACTATGATAAAAGAATCAGAGAAGTGGCAAAGGAGAAAGCCAATAGTTCCTCTATGAAAGGGATGCCTATAGGAAAGGTTCTTTACCAGACTTTTGAGAACCTTTTTTACCTCCAGCATGAGGTAAAACATATTTTTGTAAACAAGCACACCTTTGCAAAATACACAGAAGCTGATGAAGTCTATAGAAGAATGGTAAATATTAAATTACAAGATATAGAGACTTGGGAAAAATTAAATGATTTACTATGAAAATGCAAGGTAAAGAGTGGATACAGAACAATGAAATAAAAGCAGTAGATGAGCTAAGTCAAAGAGTATCAGATGAAAGAGTCTCAGTCAAAAGAAAAAGTAAAAGAAAAGTCAACGTGGAAGACAAACGACCAAAGAGAAAAAGCAACGTAATATCAAAGAAGAGCCAACGGAAAACAATAAAAGAGGGACAACTTGCATCAGTTACATATCTGTCTCTATCTTCTTGCATGAAGATATTTTTGTTTCCTTGAATAGTTCCTAAATCAGTTTAGGATATTTTGTATTAATTTTTTTGTATAAATACTTCATAAATTCGAAGTATAGGGTGTGGATTGCTAAACATTTCTATAGTGGTATTGATCTGAAACCTAAGGGTTCATTGTACCATTTTTCAAGTCAACAGATTGGACTGAGTAATAAAGGCATTGTAGGTTTCATGTGTTGGGCCACTCCAATGAAGTATTTTATATTTGTCGAATTGTTAGCTTCTTAAATGTTTCACATACTTGCATGCTATCTAAATTGAATGAAATAACTGGAATATTATTACATATTTTTTTTAAAGAACACTCTGTCTTGAATAGTTATTCATTTACATGTTTTCTTCTAGTATCCAAAGTAGGGAATCCTTCATTTCTCCCTAGTTTCAATTGACTTCTATCATTTCCCTCATTATCTGGTTTGAGGAATCCTCAATTTCTCCTTGACCCTGATTGAAAACCACTTCACCATCCAGGATAAACGATTTGGATTTACTCAGCTACCTTGCCCAATGAACACAACCTTTAGAACTTGATTTAGTCCTGTTTTTTGACAGTTGACCCCATAGCCCAATGGTAAAGGACATCTCTCTATCCATCTAAGTCAGTAATTCCACCACCAAATCAATCTAAAAACCCAATCAAGCTTGAATAACTAACCTAAAATCAATTAACTGAACATAGTTAAATCATAAAGAGAGAGCCCTCTCTGAGCATTAGGAAGGCTAGATCCTGATCTCAAAAGTAGGTTTGTGGTTACCTCTAATATTTCTTTTGACACAAGATAACAACCCTAGGGAAATTTTAGAGTGATAGCACAACCTATGAGGGGAATGCATCAAGGTGTGATCGATAAGCTACCTTTGTGCAAGGAAAACAATGAAGCTTATGAACTTGACGAAGCAAGGCAAGATGCTATGAAAAATTAGAAGTGAGGCTCCAAAACAAAGCCAAGGAAACATTTTGGAGGGTGGTTGTAGCTGCTACAACACTTGGTGACACACTAGTAGAACTCTGTCTCTATGAATGGACCTTGCTCATGAAAAGAAATTCTAATGCCTCCTGAAGTATTGTTCAGTTCTCAACTCCTCTTGGCTTCCACACTAGCTTGATTGTAGGATGTAGTATCTTCCAAGCTCTTGGTCGATTGACACACATTCAAAGCAAGGGAAACACAGTTGTTTCGATTGGAGTTTAGGGGTATATTGGTGCACAAGAAGTATAGTCATCAGAGCCTTAGTTTCATCTTTAGTGTTGCTCCGCTGCCAGCAGGCTTGGATAGTACCCTAGCAGAGTCACATAGGAACACAAGCATTGCTTCGCTACTAGCGAGCTTGGTCAGTACCTCGGTGGAGATACTTCATCACCTTTCTGTACAGGAAGCATTTATCTTCTTTCACCTTATTCCTTTTCATTTTTTTTCAAGATTTTCTCACTTTTTCATTTTTTCATTTTCATCTTCGTAACTGTGCATATCACTTATTGATTTCAGAGGCAGAAGAGGGATCCCAACTTATTGAAAGAAGAAGAGGTTGTTCCAACAGATAAGTATTTTATTATACCTCTGACATGCCTATTAAGGTTTTCCTCCTTACCTTACTCTACTTGACTAAGATGACAAGGGTTAACCCAAAAACAACCGACTAGAGCAGGTGACACTAGTTTGTGTGCAAGCGTTGTGTTTTCACCAAGGTTTACTTTGAATAGTACATATTTTCCTTTGATGTTTCATGGAATAAAAGTAACAATTTCTTCACAGAGAGGGAGGATGATAGATAACCAAGTAGTGATAGTAGCACAAGGCCTCTTATACTTTACCCAGTTTGCTTCAAGAGTCATACATGGTTTTAATGCAAAACTTTCCTATGAAGTGAAACAAGTGAAATAACAAACAACAAAGAAAAGCAAGAGTGGAAGCAAAAGTGAATGCAAAGAAAGTAAGAAAACAAGCTAGCAAACAAACAAACAAACAAACAAAGCAAGTATGAAAACAATCATGCAAGAAAACAACTCAAAAGAAAACACTACTCCTACTCCTAAGCTAATAGTGCATGGGTCATCTCATGTGAAGTGATACTTCCATTGTAGCCACCGGTGCATTGGTTGACCCATGTTGGTGAAGACATGGTTCATGAAAAAGACAACTATGCGAACCAGCAAACAAGAAAGTTGTAACAGTGAAGAAAAACACACTCCGAGCATACAAGTAACCACAAAAAAAAGATGAGTGAGAGTGCATGACATGCATTCTATGGAGCTGCCATGATGTTGTGCTACACTACATGCAGATGTTGAGTATATGCATTCTCTTGACTATGACATACAAGTAAACGTGATAAATATATACCACTTGTGTTGTGCATGTGTGCTTGTTGTGTAAGATTCCTCCAACGCATGAGTGATGGGATCGTGTAGTTCGTGTGGGGGAAGCGAAATCTAGGTGTTTGGTTGAACTTCAATATAAAGCAAAGAGTGATGAGCAGCCTTGAGTGTTTCAACAATTTCCTAACTGGAAGTGAAACCAACCACAGGACAACGAGGGCCTGACATAACTATCAGCTCGAGCTGAAGTGCCTCAACAGTCTGGGGGATTTCGACCTCATTGACAGATAGATCATCGTATATTAGTGTCTTGGATAGATTAGCAATGGTTGAATCAACATCGTGATTAGATGACGAAGTGAATAGATCACGACAACCAAGATCATAAAATTTAGGATGTTTGTCGGCATCCTCATGATTTGATGAATCGAGCAGAGGGGTAGATGAGAAGCAAATATTTTTAACCTATGTGTTTTCAAGAAAGATAAATGACAGATTGAACGAATTTTCCGAGGAAGATGTGTCCTCTCTGCACTATAATGACAGACTAACATCTGATGTGTCCTATGAATGATCGAAAGTAGAAATATTCAGAAATGGGTTTTCATAGGGGAAATCAGTAGTGGAAGAATCACAGGGGATGTGAGGATGAAGTGGATGAGGCAAGGCTAAAAAGGAGTCATCCTTCACTGTGATTTCTTCTTTAGATTCCTACACACACTCATCATGAATGATGCCGTAGGTTGGCTGCATAACACCAACTCCATCGATAACTTGATCCTCGTTCACAACAGGTGAGGAGTCCAGAATTAAAGAACACAAGATAGTAAAATCCGGAGGATAAATAGAACATGAGGATGGAGGTCGAGGGAATGAATCCACGTGACAACCAATAGGCTTGCAATCCAAATTTTCACAAATCTCAAGAGTAGGTGGTGTGGGAGAGTGTGACAGTTCAATAGAGGCATGTACATGATCTCCCACATCACTCCATAGTGTTGGAGCTGTTTGATTAGGTGAAGGTGGAAAATCACTTGTGACAGTGAACTTTGCTTGCCTATGATTGCGCAGCTCCATCACCGAAGTGTGTTGAGTGGGTTTTGGATATGTGAAGAAGATACTCAAATCTTCCATAAAGAAATTACCAATCAATTTCATCTTTAGGGAATTGATATGAAAGATTACAAAAGCGTGTATAAAACTAATCAATAGATTCATTGAGTGCTTTTCGTAATTTCAGAATTTATTCATCAACTGCTTTCTAGTTAAAGTGATTGAAAGCGTGGTCTATCCCTGCGACCAGATGAGCAAGAGAATGAATAGATTTTCTGGGCAGTGTGGCACACCAATGCATTGGGTGCCCTCAAATCATGTAGATGAACAACGCACAGCTCATGTATTCTTCAAAGAATCCATGTCTTTCGCATGAGCCTACAATGTTGATTGCGTGCCTTACCAAGGCTACGTAGCATCCACCATCAAATGTTTTATGAGACAATTTATCTGAGATCCTTTTCGAGATGATGAAATCATTTCCATAAGATATACATTTCAGAAGAGGAGCTTGGTAGTGAGTCATGAGAGATGTGTAGAGGTTCAAAATAGATGTGAGGATTGAGCTTGTCATCTGGCCCTCCTTCTAGCACCAAAATGTTGACAGTTCTGGGCCCGCCAACATGTAAAGGGATCTCCCCGGTAAGAAGTCCAAATTATACCTCAGACCGTTTGGTGTAGGAGTCCTAGCAGTGGGTCATGTAGCAATGCCTTGACCGCGATTTTACACAGAGGCAAGTAAGATAACTCTATTAGTAGCAAGGGTGTGACCGCTACGGTGAGTCAAGGAAGGTGCTTGAGAGGCTCTAACACATGTGGGTTGAGATGAGTGCACCCCTTGTACTCAGATGGGAAGGGAACACATGAGCGATGACGCATCACAAGCTGGAAAGTAAGTCAACTGGCAATGCAAAGTGATGGTTCAACCACTCAACACATTTCAGAAAGATTCATACATGCTCATATAGAATAGTCCATACATGCGTGGATAAGAAATCAAATGCATATGCCATTTAGAGTAAACAAGAGAATTGGAATACCATACAAAATATGCATGAAACATGTTGGCTCTTATTATATAAACAAGTGTAAGTTCCAGTCATACAATACATCCATGTACACCCACTAACCCCAACATTGAAATGTTACATCCACATCTGCCTACTCCTCCAAAGAGATGCACTAGCTTCATGCAATGGAGAAGCCAAGGCACGTTACAATACTATGCAAGCTCTCTCCAAGATAATCTTATCGGAAGCTTGGCTGACCAAAATCCTGTACAATGAATTATGAGGTTCTATTTATAGCAAAGGGTGGTGTGACCCTTGACATTCTCCTTTGTGACAAAGCATCTACTCTCATGACTCTTCATCTACTTTATGATTGTTACATCCAACTATTGACACTTGAACTTCCACTTGACATGACATTACATTACAATGCACATGTGCTCATGTGAGATGAAATGGCTTGAGCATGCCATGCAAGACATCAATGAAACTCAGTCTGTTGAGGTGAGACTAACTCTTTGACATGGTTGTGATGGTGAAGGTGGTGAGATGATGCCAAGTTTGGTCATCCGTGATGGTGTGCATGCACCCTATTTGGTCAATTTAGTGCCCTAAATTGCTCTACATAGATTATCAATCTGGGTATCATAAATTGATGAAGTGTAGTGCACTGTTTGTGCTAGATAACCCTTCTTAATTCGTTGTTTTTGTGTTTTATGTTGTTTTGGGGGGGTTTTGGTCTTTTAATCCATAATGATTTACAATGTAATTATGAAAAACTTAAATCTAACTTTTGTAGAGACTACTTAAAATCTAAAAACAAAAACAGAGCTTTAAGAAAGAAATGAAAACAAAGTTTCTATTCTTGTTTTAACATTATTTCCAAATCGTGAATTAAAACTAAAAGTGAAACTTACAACTGATGTCTAACTAATTATAGAAATAAAAATAAATGAAATACTTAGTTACTCTACCTCTCAATTTTGGGATAAAGTCTCCTTGGGATGACATTTGAGTAATTTTGTACTTCATTAATCTAAGAGAAAGCAAAGATAGAGATGCAACAACAACTCATTGCATAAATGAAATGTTCAACCACCTATTTTAAGGATGAATTATTAATTTGAAGGGTTTTTCATAAACATTCATTAACACCATGAGTCAGTAAACTAAAAATAAAATGGAAAAGGCAATAAATGGCACTAATCAATCTAATTGAGAACTTAAATTAGCAAAACAGTGAATTAAGTAAACTAGATTACATTACTGGTTTTCATCTTCTAACTACTGATAAAAACTAAAAAGAGATCAAGCAAATGGAAGCTACTCTAAATTATGAACACTGTTAATAAGAAAATGATGAAAATTGCATTATAAACAGTGTCAGTAAGAAAACGACTATAAACACTGTGAAAGAAAATGATGAATTTACAGTTAACAAGAAGAAGAAAAATAAAATGAAATGAAACCTTCTTTATTGTAGGGGCCCTCTACAACTGATTAGGCTACGCTTTCTCAATCAAATCCAAGGTAACTCCTTCATATTTTCATAAAACATTCGGTCTTCATATTAAAAATAGGGACACAAAATGCCTTGAAATTACAGAGTTTAGAACTTTGATTCCATAATAAAACTATTACTATCACTACTAACTTCTACAGTCCTTTACACGGGTATTTATAAGAAAAACCATGTAACGTTTTGTGGAGAAAAACATGCTACAGTCAAACACGTAGAAGAGAGATATGCGGAATTTCTTCCTCAGCTGCTAGAGACATAAATCCAAGACATGGTGGCTGTTGGGTTTGGTTGTAGAGGTGGTTGCTGGAGTCTGTAGGTACAGGTAGTTGTTTTGGATAACGCTTCCAATCACTGTGAAACGTGTTAATTAACCATGAAATGGAGTCCTGTTACCTTCGGTCTCTGTGTTTGACTTATCCATTGATCGTAGTCTTATGCCATATTCTTTGTCGACCTGGGCTAAGTGAATAGGACAGGGTCCATGTCATGATGATTTCCAAGCTACCCATGTAGCTATTTTCTCCTTCTAATACCTGGAACTTGTTAGAGCATGAAGGTAGACACAGAACAATCAATTAGCTGCAAAATAGGTTGCGTTCTGTAGCTAATATACATAAATTTATTCAAACAACAAAACATAAAAGCATAACATGTAAATCACTAAATGTCCTCCTCAATACAGTATAGATTGGTCATTGGTGATGAGAATGCATCTTTCTTATGGAAAAACAAAGAAAAGGAATGAGAAGAGTTGCTAGGGAAAGAGTAATTTTGAGGCTCAACATAACCCCATTGCAAAATCATTGCATGTCCCCATGCAATTTTTCCAAAACTGTGAACTATTTTCCTTATTGCATCTGCTCAGATACCTCTGCTAATACATCTAACTTTCTTCTCTTGATTTTCTTTGAAGTAACAAACATCCTTGGTTTCTTCATGAGAATTCTGTATTTAAGGTTAATCACTGTTTTGTTCAAGTTTCTGTTTTTCCTCTTCAACTTCGTATTTTTCTTGTACCATAGGACTAAGTGCAGTATGATATTGTCATGAATGGATTTATCCAATTTGCTTTGTTCCTTTAGGGCTTCATTTTCTTTCTTGATATGCCTGTTCAATATCTCCAACTCATAGATTTCTTGTTTGAGTGAGTTATTCAGAGGTTCTTGTGGATTGACAACTTGTTCTAGATTGGCTGAGGAACTTGGATCCATTGAGGTATTCCTTTTCTCTAATGACTCTATGTAGACATAGATTTGCTATTGTATTGGATCTATGCCAGGAGAAGCTCTGCTTGGGCTGCCTTCAAAATTCTGTGGAGGGGAGTTTTGTGGACCGTGTTCAGATGGAATACTGTCAGGAGACCGAATTGGGGTTTCTTCCTCTAAGTTTATGAACTGAGCTTCTTTTGATGTTACCTTCCTAACCTTACCTCGGAGTCTAGAGCCCCTTCTTAGGTTTTGGAAGCTTATGATTTCTTCTCTTGTGTCCTTCTTCCTCTTTCCTATCCCCTTATTTTTCTTGATTTGTTCCTTAATCTTGGTCAATCTTTCAGAGAGTAACTTTTCATCTTCTTGTGGTGATGAAGGTTCAGGAATGTCTTCATCGATTTCTTTAGCTCTCTCTTTCATTTTTCCTTTCTGCTTCCTATCCTTTGGTTTAGAAGTTGTCTCTGCATCATTCTTTTGTGAAGAGGTTTGAATATTAATGCTGATCTTTCTCCTCTTACTTTTCTTACCATGACTCTCCTCAAGTGACTCTGGAGCATCCTAGAAAAATTTCTTACCAAGAAATCTTTCCATGTATCCCCTATACTTCTCAAATGGAATTCAACTAGTATTTTCACTACATAGTTGTTTCTATGGATTCAATTTTCTTTTGAACATTTGTAGCCATCCTTCTCAGACTGTTTAGAAGGAAGAAGGGAAGGTTGATGGTTCCATTTTCTAAAAAAATCATTAATAAGCTTATATGGTAAACATACATAGACCCAAATCTTCCTTCACATGTAATGAATTTTTGCAATATTAACAACATATTACTCCATTTGTTCGAGTCCTGAAATAGGAATTCCCTTTCTAAATATTGTAACATCCATAACTGGGTTTCTAAGGATCACCTTCCAATATTCACCATGAAATTCCTTGTTTTTAAACCATATTTCTCCTTGTCTTGGCATCTCTATTGCTTCTGCTATGAAGGATTCAGTGACTGCAAATTTGATATCTCCTATCTCCACTTCTGTGCCATCAAATGACCTTGCAAAAGACTTGGTAATTTCCTTGTGGTAGCCGTCAAATTTTTCAATAAAATTTAACCATCCAGCCTTCTGTAGCATCCCTTTAAGTTGTGGATACCCCTCCATATACTTTACCCCTACGTGCTCTCTTATGACTATAAGCCCCATATCCCTTGTTTTCGGTTAACCTTCAAAATTACTCTCACTGTCTATAAAATGAGTGTGGTGTGTATGGAAATGGAATGACTGTGTATACATGAGAATGGAAAGACTGTGTGTATATGAAATGGCTGCGTGGATATAAGAGAAAAAATTAAGAGTTGGCATGTAATAAATAGACAATAATGATTTAGAGAGTCATAGATAGGTAGGTCACATCGTCATCTTAACCGTTAATAGGTGTAGTTGTGGAGGACCATTTGAGTACAGGTTATGGAGTTTGAAGTGGAGATTTGTTATGAAAGAATCATTGAGACTGTTTGTCATTAAAGTTGGAAGATATGGCGGAGACATCGTGGCGGTCAAATCAAATGATGGTTGGTTAAGGAGACATGTGATTATACATACTATACAAACTTATGTTTTCAAATTGATTTTTGAAATAAATTTTTGCATTTTCCTTTGGAACCTTTACCTTTTGATTGCTAATTTTTGATGTTGATCCACAAGTATCTTGAGCATGATTGGTCTTCAAAATTGATTTTTATTCAATTCCCTGCATACATGATTTTGTTATGAACTATACACTTGTGCCTAAACTGATAAACAAATTGTAGCTGCAGAATCAGATTAGATGTAGAACAGAATCAATTGAGGAATGTGAAATAGAAAGTAAAATATGGCTTATGGATCATGAATGAAATGGAAATGGTTATGTAAGTGAAATGAAATGAGATGTAAGATAAGATAATAAATGAAATGGAGATGGAATGAATACTGAAAAAGGAAAAATTTATTGATGAAATAAGAAAATGGGATGAAGTGAAATTGTAAAAATAAAACGGAGTGAGATGAGATGATGAATTTTGTAGAATCTAAACTACAGAGTGACTATGGCTTCCTGTCACTACTTATTACAGAAAGAAAATGGAAAATATAGATTGTCAAAAACCTCTGATTTTCACCCTATATTTTCTGTATGAGAATTCCAATCAATGATTGGTTTTTAACCTTATACAATTTATTATTTATTTATTTATTTTTATTTTATTTTCATAGGAAAAATAAAGACTAAATTAGTGGAGAAGAAGAATTCTTCTTCACTAGCTTCATTTCAGAATTGTCTTGGAAAATCTTAATAAACTCCTCTTTTGAAATGGGTTTCTAATATATCTTTAATTTATGACCACTCACAAGAAGAGGAGTTTTACTTTCATCTATTGTTCTAGTCCTCACTGCTCCATTACTAAAGAATTTTTCAATCTCACATGGCCCAAGCCAATGAGTTTGAAACTTCCCTTGAAAATCTTTAAACTTTGAATCAAATAACAACGCCCAATCTCCCACTTGAAACTTCTTGTCCTTGATATATTTGTCATGCCATTTAGTCCTCTATTGTTGGACTATACCACTCCTTTGAATTGCTTCTTGCCTGATTTCATCAAGTTCATTTAATTTCTCCATCCTATGCTTTTATTCCTCTAATAAATCTAGTCCCAGTTGGACTGCCATCTTGAAAGTTCTGTTTTGGAACTCTAAAGGGAACACAACTTGTTTCCCATAAACAAGTTCATAGGGTGTATGTCTCGTTGTGTTCCTCCATGTAGTTCTATAGGCCCATAAGGCTTCAGGAAGCCTTTCTGCCAAATCTCTTCTATGTAGATGCACAGTCTTGGTGAGGATTCCTTCAATCACTCTATTTGTAGATTCCACTTGACCATTTGGTTGTGGATGATAGGGAGTAAATTTCCTATGCTTGATCTTGTATTCTTCCACAAGCCCTTCCACCATGTTAGATGTGAATTAACATCCTTGATCCATCACAATTTCTCTTGGAACACCAAAACAAGTGAAGATGTCCTCAAAAAGGAAATTAACTACATATTTCTCATTAGCAAAAGGTAATGCTTTGGCTTCTACCCATTTAGTGACATAATCAATGCATACCAATATATACTTTTTCTACCTAGATGGAGGATTAATTGGTCCAATAAAATCTAAGGCCCACTTTTCAAAAGGTTCGATGAGTACTTGAATTTGTAATGGAATTTCATTTGAGGGAGCAGGTTTCCCTACCCTTTGGAAACTATCACATTTCCTGACATATTCTTTAGCATCTTTGAAGATGGATGGCCAATAATATCCTAAAGAAAGGATTTTATACGTTGTCTCTTGTCAACAAAGTGTCCACCACATGGTTCATCATGACATGCCTTAAGAATCTCGGGCATTTCATCTTCCCTGACACATCTTCTGATCATAAGATCTGGCCCTGTTTTATACAATTCCTTAGTGATCCATGAACATCTTGCACTTTCCTGAATATTTTTTCTTTTCTCTCTAGGAAACAAATGTGAAGGTAAATTCCCTGTGGCCAAGTAGTTAGCAATATCTGAAAAACAAGGAGTTTGAGTAGTTACTGCAAAAAGATATTCATCAGGAACTTATCTTCAACCAGAGAATCTTCTTTGATATTCTGAATCCTAGAAAAGAAATCAACAACTGCGTTTTGTTTTCAAGGTCTATCTAGCACAGTAATGTTGAATTCTTGCACAAGTAAAATCCATCTTGTAACTCTACCATTAGTAATAGGTTTATTCATCAAATATCTAATTGCAGAGTGATCTGTATGGACAAAGGTTTCATAGCCTGTCATATATTGTCTGAACTTGTTAATTGCATGAAAAACAACTAAAATTCCTTTTTCAGTCAAAGTATAATTCAAATCAGTGGGAGTCAAATTCTTACTTGTATAGTAAATGGCATAAGGAATCAAATATTTTTGTCCCAATACATCTCCCAGGGTTGTATCTAAAGCATCTATTCAAATATGGAAAGGGAGTTTCCAATTTGGACCTCTTGAAATGGGTGCTTTAGGAATTTTTGTTTTCAAGGTTTCAAATGCCAACTCGCAATCCGAATTCCAATTGAATTCACAATCTTTAGTAAGCAATTTGAAGAGTGGGGATGCTATTTTAGTGGAGTTGTCTATAAATCTTCTATAGTACCCTGTAAATCCCAAAAAACTTCTAACATCCTTTTGGAAATTTGGAATTGATAATTTAGAGATGATTTCAACTTTAGATTTGTCAACTTTAATCCCATCTCCTGAAATGTGATGTCCTAAAACAATACCTTTTGTAAACATCATAAAAAAAAATTCATGGCTTAGTGAAATGTTTGTTTCCTTACATCTTTTAAGAACTTTTTCCAAATTTTCCAAAGCTTCTTCAAATGTATTTCCATAGACTATAAAATCATCCATATATACCTCTACACAATCATGTATTAGATCAGAAAAAATTCCTAGTATTGCTCTTTCGAATGTTGCAGTTGGCATAAGTTCCCGATGGACAACTAAATGTGGTCCTATTATGATCTTCAAGTGCTACCTGAATTTGATTATAACCACTAAAACCATTCAAGAATGAGAAATACTTCTTACCTGCTAATGTATCTAACACTTGATCTATAAAAGGCAAGGGGAAATGATCTTTACGGGTTTCTTTATTCAGTTCTCGATAGTCAATACACACCCTCCATTTACCATTCTTTTTAGGCAAAATTACCAAAAGGAGAAACCCATTGGCTATCTAAAACTAGGTAAATGAAGTTTACATTTAGTAATTTTTGGAGCTCTTCTTTCACAGTCTCCCTAAGATTTGGATTCATCCTTCTCTGAGGTTGTCTGATAGGTCTAATATTTTCCTCAATCTAGATGTGATGGATACAAGTCTTAGGATCAATACCTTTCATGTCGGTGTATTCCCATGCAAATGCAATAGAATGTTTTTGTAATGTTTTGATTAGCTCTTCTTGCTGTAGTTTCTCCAAGTTTTTGTTTATGTTCAATGTCCTACCTGGAAAAATTTCAATTGTAGATCTATCAAAATCTTCCATAGAATAGAGAGACATCTGCCTAGATGACAAATATTCAAAATTAGATTTTTCTTGAAATTTTTCATGGTCATATTCTAAAGATGATTCAAAATTTTCCAATTTATTTAAAATTTGACTATCTTCACTAATATCTGAAATAGTAAAGAGAGGCTGAATATCATCTTCATCATTAATCCATTCTTTGTCATCTATTTCTGTGATTGCTTTTGCTGGAGGATATAGAGTAAATTTATTTATTGAAATCAACAGGATATTCCCAAGAATCTAAGGATACTGAAATATCTTCTAGCACACCATCTGGTTTTTCATAAACATTCATTAACACCATGAGTCAGTAAAAAAAAATAAAATGGCAAAAACAGTAAATGGCACTGATCAGTCTAATTGAGAACTTAAACCACAAAAATAGTGAATGAAGTAAACTAGATTACATTACTGAGTTTCATCTTCTAGCTATTGATAAAAACTAAAAAGAGATCAAGCAAATGGAAGATACTCGAAATTATGAACATTATCAATAAGAAAATGATGGAAATTGCATTATAAACATTGTTAGTAAGAAAATGACTATAAACATTGTGAAAGAAAATGATGAATTTACAGTTAACAAGAAGAAGAAAAATAAAATTAAATGAAACCTTCTTCAGTGCAGGGGCCCTCTGCAACTGATTAGGCTACGCTTTCTCAATCAAATCCAAGGAAACTCCTTCAATTTTTCATAAAACATGCAGTCTTCATATTAAAATTTGGGACACAAAATGCCTGGAAATTATAGATTTTAGAACTTCGATTCCACAATAAAACTATTACTATCACTACTAACTTCTACAGTCCTTTGCACAACTATTTATAAGAAAAACCATGTAACTGTTTGTGGAGAAAAACATGCTACAGTCAAACACGTAGAAGAGAGATATGCGGAATTTCTTCCTCGGCTACTAGAGACATAAATCCAAGACATGGTGGCTGTTGGATTCGGTTGTACAAGTGGCTGCTGGAGGTTGTAGGTACAGGTAGTTGTTTCGGATAACGCTTCCCATCACTATGAAACGTGTTAATTAACCATGAAATAGAGTCTTGTTACCTTTGGTCTCTATGTTTGACTTATCCATTGACCATAGTCTTATGCCATCTTCTTTGTCAACCTGGGCTAAGTGAATAGGGAAGGGTCCATGTCACAATGATTTCCACGCTGCCCATGTAGCTAGTTTCTCCTTCTAACACCTGGAACCTATTAGAGCATGAAGGTAGTTGCAGAAAAACCGATTAGCTATAGAATAGGCTGCCTTCCATAGCTAATATACAAAAATTTATTGAAACAACAAAACATAAAAGCATAACATGTAAATCACTAAATTTCCTCCTCAAGATAGTATATACCGGTCATTGGTGATGAGAATGCATCTTTCTTATGGAAAAACAAAGAAAAGGAATGAGAAGAGTTGCTAGGGAAAGAGTAATTTTGAGGCTCAACACACCCCATGGTGACATCTTGCTGAAGCGAACTCTTGGTGCATTGGTTCAACTCCTTCATCTAACTCATCTGCTAACATGTGTATGGTCTTCTTTGGTGCGGCTGAACTGGAAACACATTGATGCATAGTGTCTGTGCTGATCTTCAAGTGTGTGCTGGTGGTCATGCACATCAACTTGCTGAAGTACATGTTCAGCTCCAGTTGGACTTCCTTCTTGTCTTCGCCTTGGCGAGTGTGCTGAATGGGTTGGATCGCATGCGTGCGCATAATGACATGCATGCTACTGATGAGATCAACAACATTGCTCACCATGTCTGCTCCATGTCAGCTGCTGGGATGGATCTTTAACATGTACGAGCATAGTTTCATCCGTGAGTGCATGTTCCAACTTCAACTCATTCGTCTATCTTTGCAGCTTCATGTTCTTCCCTGAGTTGTTGCTTCAACACATGCAACTCCTTCTTTGTTCCATTCTCTATATTCGCTCGATCTTCGTGTTATGTCGTTACCTCATAGCCTGAGTCTCCAAATTTTCTTTCATCATCAGTGGATTTGCTTGAGCTCGAAACTTTTTTCCAACTCTGTGTTATCAACAACCTTCCTCTTGCATTTGTTGCATTCATTCCATTCGTTGTGTTCATTGTGTTCATTGCGTTCTTTGCATTCATTGCATTCTGTATGCTACCTTCATCTATTGTTTATGATGCTACTCGTTGTGATGCTTCTTCTATCATATCTTGATGTCCTTGTCTACGAAAAACTTGATATCTTCATGAATAGGCAAGCTCATAGACATTTGATCGACTGCATCTCCAGGTGTGTTCTGAACGGTGTCTTCAACTCTGCTCTCTTGGAAACCAATGTACTTGCACTACTTAGAGGTGGATGAACACCTACAATACTTGGAGACATGGAAATGCTCATGGCAAGAAATATGTCAGTCGAAAAGCAAAATGAACTTGAGAACTGGCTTGCGACATACCTCTGTGAGTGCTCATGAAGGTTGCGCAATTTTGGTCAGGAGGTCGGGAGATTGACTGCAAAGACTATGCAAGGCACACTCTAGGCTACTGGGAGACTGACTGACTATTAGAACTGTGCATTGCACTGTCCAGTCTGGATGTTGACTGCTGGAATTGTGCAATGCACAATCTCAGCTGGCAATGGCTGTAGGCTCAGTGACTGCATTGCACAATTTTCTGGGCCAACAGTCACTGTCCCTCAGAAATGTGCAAAACAGTCCTAGAGGATAGTCACTGGGAAAAATGTGCATTTCTTGGGAGGTAGAAAGAGCCTTCCCTCTTAGCATTGCATCATGCTGCCTTGGTGAGGCTCTTGGTGAGGCAGATTCCGAGCCAAGGCTGCCCAGACTCACCACCGGGAAACTGAAAGAAAATGTGGAAGTGAATGCATGGAAGCACTAAGTAAAAGTAGAAGTGCTTGATCGTGCATGTAAACATTGATTGAAAATATTCAGTAAATAGATCAACAAGCATGTGGTTGAAGCGAGTTGTCGAATTGGTGACCATTTGTGCAAAATAGTTTCATGCATGCGACAACAGTGAGATAGCAACGAAAACTAAAACAATGTTAGTACAAGATAGTATGTATCAAAACAACAACAAGCGTTCACTGAAATCAAGTAGACGATGTTCCTATGAAGTGAAATGCAAAAAGCACCAGAAATTCAACAAAAGTCATGGAAAGCAGGCTTACCCAAAACAACTAAGCTGAATATGTCGATAGCTCCTAGATGTGATGTGCGATGTCAGTGTTATAAGATTTATGTGAATAATGAGCTCTACAGTGTCCAGTTGATGAGTTTTGATAACATCAAGGTTTTGATGTGCATGCCACAAATCTAGGTAAAGCGACACTTGGTGGGAGGTTTATGAAATGATCCTTGCATGTAACCTCCAACTACCAAAAATAGATCCCTGAAACAAGGGATGCCTTTTCATGCTACTTTGGGAGAAGCAGCCCATGCATGCAAGTCAGTGTTGCTCTGTCCCGAAGGGAATTGGTCAACTTAGTTGCACATGCAAGAGGCTGCTCGACTGCTGGGAGAAAATGCACATTTCTGGTTGGGAGTTGGGTTGGGTGCCAGGAGATTTGCGCAATATCTGGGTAGAGCAACTGTTTGTTGCCCAAATTTTCACAAATTTTGGGTTGAGCAGCGCTTCTGGTGAAAATTGCGCAATTTTCACTGTGGGTGTTGATTGCCATAATTGCGCAATTATGGAGCCAGGCAGGTTTCCAGTCAAGATTGCACAATTTCTAGAGGGAAGGTTGTTTTCCCTCTAGAATTGCGCAATTTCTTGGGGGATCTGCTCAGCCTGCAACTTGACCAAGTTCAGGTGATCAACCTATGAGGGGAATGCATCGAGTTGTGATCGACAGGCTGCCTTTGTGCAAGAAAAACACTGAAACTTGTGAACTTGATGAAGCAAGGCAAGCTGCTATGAAAATTGGAAGAGAGGCTTCGAAACGAAGCCAAGGAGAAATTTTGGAGGGTGATTGTAGCTGGTAAAATAGTAAGTTAAATAGATATACATTTAAAAAAATGTGTAACATGATTGTAGATAAACTTCTAGAGATGATTTGTGTTAATAGGGTGAAACTTTAGACGTTTCGGCTAGAAACTAGTCATCCTAAGGGGAAAAACAAGTTTGTTTTCTTTCTATATCTCTCTTTTTCTCTTTTCCCTTAAATCTCTCTTTGTCTTTTATCAATTTTTCATTTTATTCCTATATCTAATTTTTCATCTTCTATGCTGGGTTCCTTTTTCCAAAAGATCTGATTTTTTCTAATCTGGTGATACTCTTTGCCCTCCTTCACAAATCTTCCCCTTTTCTCTTATTTTTTTAATTTTTTCTTTGTATTCTCCATCCAATGCTCCTTCTTTATATTTTTTCATTTATTTCTTTCCATTATTTTCCTTTATTTGTTTTCTAATTTTTTTAAATTTTTATCCTAAGTCTTTTTGTACTTTTCAAACCTTATTTAATCTTTAGTTACTATCTCCCCTCTCTAGTGTATTCTAATTTAATTTCCTTTTTTATTTAAACCAATTTAATAATTTAATTTACTTTTTCTTAAGATAAGTTTATTAATTTAATTGTTATAATTTACTTCTTAGCCCCTTTACCTTATTTATATTAAGTTATTACACACACACTAATGGGTAATTTTGACCATGGTTTAAGAAATTTTGTTTCTCTCATTATTCTTGTCCCTTTTTTATATATTTTCCTTGGCAATCTCACATCATTATTTAAAAATCTTATTTTTTTCCTAAGGACCAAGAGGGTTTCTATTCCAGGACATTTCAACCTACTTACATAGTTCAACTTGAGAAGTCTGTACAATATGAGCATCCTTGAAAATTTTCTTTCAAACATGTAAAAAAAATTAACCTTGGAGATTTACCCCCACTTTACCCTATATGTAAATATAATTTGTGACAACACCATGGCTTATTGTAAAACCCCTAGTTGCTATAGACATATGTTTATTTATTGTCATTTACTTTTACTACAAACCTAATAACCTATGGGATTAGTGAAAATCTAGTGAAACTTTAATGCTTTAAAGTTTTTTAAAATTTTCTGTTTAATAGAAAATTATGAGGAGTCTTGGAATTCACAGGAAATACCCTAAACGAATCTTCAAATCCCAGACAATTAGAGACAATTATCTTCTCCCATTCCCTAGAGATAAAAACATCTCAGTGGAAAACCAAGGGGGCTAGAAAAAATAAGGAAAAAGGCTAAAGACACCTTGAGAGAGAGAAGGAGGAAGTATGTAAATATGAACATGATGTTGCAAAGATGAGGAATGAAACTGCCTTAGAAGTATTTCTTGAGTTGGAATCGAGCTAGTGGAAAACTCCAAGATAGACGAAACTCTGTAAGTTCTAGGCTGGAGTGTGTAGATTTGATGCCTATGAACTAATGTTGTATTACTCATTGATGAATTGTTTGTTTTGGGTGTGAAAGGCTTTGGGGAAGAATTAGACATAATTTCCATTCTCATTAGTTGGGTGGAAAGCTCTTTACCCAGTTGAATTCCTAGATGAACTTGAGTAACATATATGTATAATTTTTATTCCATAACTAAAATGGTTTCATTTTTTAACAATGTGTATCCGACTGATATGATTTTAGTAAACAACGTGTATTCGACTGATATGTTTTATATAAACAATGTTAATTTTAATGATACATAACTTTTTTAGTGTAAGCAAGAAGAATGTATTATGAATAAAAGAAAACCCTATAATACATTGCTAAAGAAAGGTGGTTAATAGACATCACATGTTACAAGGGTAATGGCTTTTTATGTTGTCGATACTGTTTTTTTGTGTATATAATTTTGGCATAAGAGACCCTTAAATTTATAATGGATCAAAGAAGAAAATAGGATGATGATGTATGTAACTATATATATAATATACATATATATGTTGATACTGAAACAAAATGTTATCAAACTATGACAATAAGGGTTGGGTATACTACAGGAGGGTCAAATGAGTAATCCTTAAAGGTTACAGTTAGCCATGGATTAGGGTGGTTATTCCCAACCATGAATTGAGGCTCCAAACTAGAATAGTCCAGACCCTGTCGCTATAACGCTAGTGAGTGGGTCGAGACAGGTCCACAATGAGAAAGATCAAGCCCTATTATGCGTGGAATATCAGTGAATGATACAAAAAAAAAGTGCTTGGATGAGAGAAAAATTAACTCGTAGGGAGTATTCCCTCCTTCCCCTAAAAAAATAGAAAAATAACATTAAAAATTACAGAAAGGATATTGGGATTTACCGTTCATGCAAAGCTTCTATAATGTTAAGGTTTTCCTTAAAATAAATCACTTTGAAAGCTGCAAAAAATCATATTAAATTAAGGACACAAGTCACCCTAGTACATGCATTAATAACTGAAGGTTTCATGACAAGTTTAGTTCTAGGCTATCCAATGTGAAACTGGTAGCCTAGACCCATTCCAGCACTGCAAAATCTCTAGAACTCTTAACTGAAAAGGGATATTTCATCTGTAATACATGAAATAACTAATAAAGAAAGAGAGGAATTTAACGAGCCATTACATAAGCCTTTCAAATTTAAAT
Organism: Pinus taeda; assembly: GCA_000404065.3. Taxonomy (NCBI): domain Eukaryota; kingdom Viridiplantae; phylum Streptophyta; class Pinopsida; order Pinales; family Pinaceae; genus Pinus; species Pinus taeda. The sequence goes on along the minus strand of APFE031491559.1, from coordinate 189,470 downwards.
AGGGAAAAAAATGCATTTATAGTAACCATCATAAATAAAACAATAATTTCAAAATTAAAAATAGGTAATAATTATACACATACGTTCTAGTGCATGGTTTTCATAAATTCTTAAAGTTGAAACAAAAGGAAATTTCAAAAATTATCCATGGATTAGAAACCCCAATTGTGGGTTATTAGTACAGTCGAAGTACAGTAGTATTTCACTTAAACTTTTCCAACAATTCATTTACAAACAACATGGAACCCTGGCGATGGCCTAGAGCCATAATATAATCCAGAATGATTTCCTAAAAAAATTCTCAAAGCATACAAACTTCCTAATGGTCAGCGACAACATAGGATAAGCCTCATAGGTCTCATGTTCAGTCAAGACATAGAATTACTCAAACCCTAGAAGGAATAAGATAGAGATTTCAAAAAAGAAGAACATGGAGGTGCTGAGAGGAAAAATTTCCAAATATGGCTCAAAAATAGGTTGTCAGCATAGAACCCTTACCTGCAACCAAAGATTTGGGGAAATTTATTCTCTGGAAATACTATGCACAAATAAAGTAGTTTAGAGTTAAACAAAACATTCAAAGTGAGAGACAAAGTGCTTGGGTATTTTTCCTAGAAGCGTTGAGAGCTCTTTTACTCTGAGTTCACACAAGCTGAACCAGTGGATAGTTAAAACCACTACAGCAACACCCTTGTGGGTTGGGATTCTATCAAATGTAGAACGAGTAAGAATGCGAGCAAAGGAAAAAAAAATAATGCAATACCTTTGGGTGACATTGTAGAAAAATCAGACTTGAACTGTGGTCACAATTTCTTCACTAGTGAAATGTGAGGGTTAGGGTTTCCTCCATGGTTGTAGATCCCATCCTCGAGACCCAACAAAGTGAATGACTAGACTGGGTGGCAGAGGGAGTATGGACCATTTACCCTAACCACCTCGTGTGAGGTGTTGAGCCTCAAAATTACTCTCTCCCTAACAACTCTTCTCATTCCTTTTCTTTGTTTTTCCATAAGAAAGATGCATTCTCATCACCAATGACTAGTATATACTATCTTGAGGAGGACATTCAACGATTTACATGTTATGCTTTTATGTTTTGCTATTTGAATCAATTTTTCTATATTAGCTACGAAACGCAGCCTATTCTGCAACTAATTTACTGTTTGGCAGCTACCTTCATGCTCTAACAGGTTCCAGGTGTTAGAAGGAGAAACTAGCTACATGGGCAGCTTGGAAATCATCATGACATGGATCCTGTCCTATTCACTTAGCCCAGATTGAAAAAGAAGATGGCATAATACTACAGTCAATGGATAAGTCAAATGCAGAGACCGAAGGTAACAGGACTCCGTTTCATGGTTAATTAACACATTTCACAGTGATGGTAAGTGTTATCCGAAACAACCACCTGTACCTATAGACTCCAGCAGCCACCTGTACAACTGAATCCAACTGCCACCATGTCTTGGATTTATGTCTCCAGCAGCTGCAGAAGAAATTCCGCATATCTGTCTTCTATGTGTTTGATTGTAGCATGTTTTTCTCCACAAATAGTTACATGGTTTTTCTTATAAATACTTGTGTAAAGGACTGTAAAAGTTAGTAGTGATAGTAATACTTTTATTGTGGAATCGAAGTTCTAAACTCTGTAATTTCTGGGCATTTTGTGTCCCTATTTTTAATATGAATACCACATGTTTTATGAAAATCTGAAGGAGTTTCCTTGGAGTTGATTGAGAAAGCGTAGACTAATCAATTGCAGAGGGCCCCTGCACTGAAGAAGGTCATAGTCATTTTCTTACTGACAATGTTTATAATGCAATATCCATCATTTTCTTATTAACAATGTTCATTATTTAGGGTAGCTTCCATTTTCTTGATCTCTTTTTAGTTTTTATCAGTAGTTAGAAGATGAAACTCAGTAATGTAATCTAGTTTACTTCATTCACTATTTTGCTAGTTTAAGTTCTCAATTAGACTGATCTATGCCATTTACTGTCTTTGCCATTTTATTTTTAGTTTACTGACTCATGGTGTTAACGAATGTTTATGAAAAACCCTTCAAGTTGATAATTCATCCCTAAATTAAGTCATTAAACATTTCATTTATGCAATGAGTTGTTGTTGCATCTCTGTATTTGCTTTCTCTTAGATTGATGAAGTAGAAATTTACTCAAATGTCATCCCAAGGAGACTTTCTCCCAAAATTGAGAGGGAGAGTAACTAAGTATTTCATTTAGTTTTATTTCTGTAATTAGTTAGACATCAGTTACAAGTTTCGTTTTTAGTTTTAATTCATGATTTGGAAATAATGGTAAAAAATGAATAGAAACTTTGTTTTCATTTCTTGCTTAAGCTTTACTTTCAAGTCTTTCACAACTCTGTTTTCATTTCTTTCTTAAAGCTCTGTTTTCATTTTTAGAGTTTGAGTAGTCTCTACAAAAGTTAGATTTAATTTTTTGATAATTACATCGTAAATCATTAGGGATTAAAAGACCAAAACCCCCCAAAACAACATAAAACACAAAAACAACGAAGTAAGAAGGGTTATCTAGCACAAATAGTGCACTACACTTCATCAGTTTATGATACTCGGATTGATAATTTATGTAGAGAAAATTAGGACACTAAATTGACCAAACATGAGGTTTGGGCCATCAGATCATATCTCATCATATCAATGACAACGAAACAAACACCTCGTTTTTTACTTCTAGTAATCCTCTCTCTTATCCCAACAACTGTGGGTTGAACCCTTTGAAAACCATCCTCCCAACAACATCATTATACCAAAATCATCATGTATAATAATAAAGTTCTATGAAATTATCAAATAACTAAGGTGAGGTTAACATAAATTAAGTTGAGCACATATTTTACCGGTTTATTGACTTTATATACAATAATAAGTGATTCTATGTCCAGACATGCCTCCCATCAAGTAACATGGTGATGTATCTATCAATTGAATCAAACATATATATATGAGAAAAATAACTCAAAAACTTTGTACAATAAACTTATAAAGTTCAAAAAAAAAAAACAATTTTGGGTTTGATAGCTTGGTATGTTACAAGTGGTATCAGAGCATCATGGTTTCAACATTATGGCATGTTTGGGAAATTGTGAAATAAAAAAAATGTTAATGATGCATGGAGAGTAGAAGCAACATGAGGAGAGGAACTGGGACCACTCCACGTGGGAGTCAATTAGTAGGATTCAGACTAGTGCCATTTTTTGAAGTTAATCCAAAGATGTGGGTTCAGTTGGGAGAGGAAACTTGCAATACAAACACTATTCTACTTGAGACAATTCAATAGTTACGAGATGATATGACAAATTTAAGAGCTAATAACGAGAGGTTGGGGCAAGAATAGGAAAGGATCATGAAGATTCTTTCTAATAGATAGAACCAAAACGCACCAAATCTGAGGTTTGGTGATGGAAATAGGCCTGAAATACACCGACAGAGGGAGGACAATCTAGAATTTTAAGGAGGCATAATGATAATGAAGAAAAATGTGATTCTTTTTTCTAGTGGGAAAGGGACTAAGAGGCGAAAGCTTGAATTGCAAGGGGAGTTCAAAAAAATCAAACCCCCAATGTTTGGTGGAGAAGTGAAGAAGTCATTGAAGCTTTTATAATCAACATGAATAAATAATTTCAGATTTATGAAGACAATGACAATTTAAAAGCCAAGTTGGTAATTTATCAGTTGAAAGGTAAAACCACCCTATGGTGGGAATGATAAATTTTCATAGGGCTACATTGTTCTTTGCTTTGATAATTTCATTTCATCATTAATATATTAATCTCACCCCATATCATCATTACATTATTTAGATCTAAACCATTATTCATCAACATATGCAATTATATAGAAATAACATCATCATCATCAATATAGCGAAACATAAAAGGAATAGTAGAAGAAATCATGCACGCACATAGAGACACTAGGGTTGATATGAGACCAGGGAAAAAACCACTATGGAGAAAACCCTTGCAAATGTTCTTCTTCTTGGATCATCATCAAATGATTCAACAAAAGATAGTACAATGATTCATAACTTTATCTATGCAACAAAAATCCTATGATATCCATGAAACCGATCTAATCATGATTGAAAACAAAACCCTAATGACTATAATATGTTGTCACTTACTGTAGATAATTGTTGGATACTATTGTCACTATGCCGAACATTGTTGAACATGAGTGAAAACTTCAAAATATAGAAATCTTATCCAAGAGTCTCAGATGTAGGGAGGAGGAGTTGTGTGAGCATCTATGGCATCCCAGACACTCCCAAGTCATTCAGTACATGCGCTTGAGGACCAACTTACCAGATCTTCCCAAAACCCCTTGGATGCTCCTATGTAGCTGTTGTGCATGCGTCTGAGACAACTTGGAAATTCTCAGGACCACTCTCTACAAGCATTGGTGGATCGACACCTCCAGATCTTCCTCTGAAGCCATGGACACTCTCATAAGCATTTATGCCAACATCCAAGGCTCTCTGGATGTTATCATGACCATTGTGTGCCAATGTCCAGGGACTAAAATGTGATGTTCTATGCTAGAGTCTATAAAACAGAAAACGTTAACTCAAATTGAACCTCGCGCCTATGATTTTGGACCCTTTTTAGTGTCCTCGATCAATGTTACTCTAATCATACTCATATTTGGTATCAACTTGTCTTACTAAAATCTTTTTCCTATTCATACAAAACATCAAATCAAATATCCTGTCAGATCATAAATAAACATATAAATCACAAAAGGGTACCATAATCATCCTCCCTCTCAAGGAGGTGTTGTATAGGCAATCCTTTATGCGAATAGAAATTATCCCTCTAGTCCTATGGGAGGATCTAGCAACAAATTAGACAAATATGTGCAAACTTTCCTAGCTTCTATTAGAAAACAAAAAGGAGGATAGATTACCTACCTCACTTTGATGCTAAAACCCGTTGATATCTTCCTCGATCTTATCACTTCTAAGTTAAATCCTCTCTATTTCATTGTGGATGAATACCTACAAGGAAGATCAAATGGAGATGAAAAAGACATGCATAACATAATTCATTCTAACATAATCTATGTGACAATTCAAGGAGTACCACACTAAATTAATAATGATGTACACACTTATGGAAAGAAAACACATAATGTACTATAAATAGAAAGTAAGGGAAACATACAACCACTTAAGCATTGATGTTGGAAGCCTCCTTTGGATGAGTTTCCAAGTCCTAGCCAAGAACTTCAAGCACTCCTTTCTCCTTAGAAAAATGGGCAGCATTTAGGCATAGTTTCAGCATAGGAGGGCAACCAAGTGATAGCCAACCAGTTAAGGATAGTAGGGATCTAATTTATATGGAAGGAAAGGGAGTTAAGGATCCAGAAAAGGAGGGATAGGTTCCAAAAATCAAGGAAAATATCCATGAAAGTAGGATCAAGGACCAAGAATGGGAGATCTCACTCTAATCCTTATTCACCTGTAACCAACTCACCATTTGTGAGACTTCCAGTAAGAAAAGCTTCTCCTCCACTTTAGGAAAATGTTTGAAGAGGTTCAACGTGGGTTCTCATTATAAAATTTGTACTGATATCGATAGGTCAGAATAGTGAAATAAGTTATCAGCACGGGTCACTAGTGGTGCAAAACGCGTTGATCCTGAAAACTAGGTTTTTGACAAGTTTTCTCATAAATCTTTCAGGGCAAAGTTTTTCTTCTGTTTTCTTAGGGATGCTTCTGAACATATTTCATGGTGAATACACTGTCAAATTTCTTAATTTTGATGCTTAAGGATATGAGAAGGGAAGTGTGACCAAATAATGTGTAATAGATTCCCCCTAAAGCAAGAAGGCAGAACAAGAAGTGATGGGTGAAATTATTTACAAGTCAAGACAATGACCCGGAGAAACACCGTCTTTAGACTTGAAAATCAAGCATGATACAATATATCTGACATATTTGATATAAGTATACCTAATAATACATCTCTGAATAGGTTTCTAACAATACATGAATCCATGGCATGGAACCAGCTATCTGAATAGAAGGGATCATGTGTATGGATCCACAACATGGACGCAACCATTTAAATACAAGGGATCATATATATGGACACATGACATTGATATAGCCATCTATATAGAAGGAATCATGTGTATAATCATGAATAACTAATAACTCCATGCAACTTGGATTTATCAGACGAAACCCAGGGTCTTCATCTTTGTCTCGACCCAAACAAAAATGAATCCCACCATGTGAATAGACGTGTTGAAGTCGAACATGGTAGAAAACCACCTGATTACTAGTCAATGGTGTGAACCGTTAATAGGCATGAGAGAGATCACCAATAATGATGATGACTCTCAAGGTACAACAACACAATCCACGAGTGTGAACAATGAAGCTGAATTCGAACACTTGTAGAATCATTCGACCGATGGCATTTGATGTGAACCTATCGTCAAATGCAAAGAACCTTCCTTTGAGGCATGCAAGCTCCAAGGTACTGAAAGGGAGTTTCTAGATCATCTTCTTGGATAATGAGTTAGGGTCGACGGGAAGTGATCTGTCAAAGAAGGGCCATAATATTTCCCACATCATCGACATGAAACATAGGATTTTGTAGAGTTGGTAAGAGTGATTAAGGATTGTTGTAGAAAATCCAAACAAGGTATAAGCAATTTGAAGTGAATCTGAGACTTCTCTTGAACATATCAATGACACGACTCCAGACTTTGGCAGCATTTGACACAACATATGATCATAGGTCATGATGAAAATATGATATAATCAGATGAGAAGAAAATGGATTCACACAACCCAATAAGGCAAGTGATGAAGTGAGGATAACCCAAACCCAACATGAGAAACATATAAGTGTCATGTTTAGGAGCAACAGGTTGTCTTTATACAAAATGCAAGACATGTTTACTTCCATTTTGCCCCACTATTTCTAGTGAGTACCTCATTATTTTTTATCTCAAGCTTGAAGAGGATATCATATGCTTGTCGTATAAGTTCATCCTTCGAATGAATCCATTCTAGTATTTTTAGCAAGCCCTAAGAAGGAGTAGCTTGGTCTCGTCATGGTGACAAGTCCTTCATCATTTTAGTTTTATGAGTCTGACAGAGGGGTAACTCGACATCTTTTTCATGTTTAGAGAGTTTGAAAAAGAGGCAAACATGAAACTCTAGAGATCTCCTTTTGTAAATAGTCTCTCGAATACAAAAATGTAGAAAACAATATTCAAGAGAACCTCTTAGCCACATGTGAAAAAGGTACTCCTTTTTCGTACATTAGTCTATCTCAGTTCAGAAAAGGGTTAAACTTACACCGAGTATATTTCATTTCATTTACTTTAACGAGGTCGAAATGACAAGTACTCGACAATATTTTCATATTTCGAGAGTTAGAAAAGAGCTGAAAGATGACACCAAGGGGGTTCCTTTTTCGTTTATTTTTTACGAGTCCAAAGAAGAGATAAAATAAAACTCAATATTTCATCCCAAATCAATTACCGCCATGAATAAGCCATAACCTATTGCTACACATGTGAATAAATGTTACCCGTTTTGAGAAAATTATTGAAATATAGGTAAAAACATGCCCTAAATGGTAAAATTAATTTTAAACGATTATATATAGTCAAAAAGTAATTTTTTTTTTTTACCATTTGTAATTTGGTAATTTGGAGAGCACATTTTACCCCAAATCTTTAGGTGAGGAGCGTGATTGATCCAGTGCACCATTCGACAAACCATTTGTTGCACGTAAGAGATATGTCCTTCCTCTGCAATTTGATAGTATTTTTAAGTGATTTCAATAGCGGATAGGTGGTTAAGAGGGCTTGAATTTTTTTTTATGTCGAGGACGATTAGTGCAAGTTTTATGCATCAAACCCACACTGCTTTCCTTGACCTCAATAGTGCCAACGCACTGGAAGCATGGAAAAAATTACAAACAGGCAAGCTAGCGCTCTGAAACAATAATTTTCAAGAGATCTCTTAAACTGCTAGTTGTTTCACAAATTTTCTTCCATAAAAGATAATTAAAACCTTGTTCATTGATGTTTCACAGGTCTTTTGTTGGAGAAAATGGTTATTGAGTGGAAGGAAAGAGGTCATGAAGTGGAAGACCATCAAGCAACATAAGATCCAAATTGCATAAGGGCTCTTTAGGCATGTGGATTGATCAAATTATTCAGTATACCTTGGATCATGTTATGAAACCAACTCACAAAAAGATAGAAAAGAAAGATCAATGCCTTAGAATTCAGCCTCTTCGAGGGGGCAACCTCCTTTAAATTATACAAATGAACAATTCTTGGATGATACAAATTACAAAACCTCCTTTATATATATTGGAGTCTAAGGGGTAACAATATAATCAAAGTCGACATAACAATAATAATATAAGGGAACAACAATAACAATAATGAGATTCTATGGGGCACAATAATAACAATATGGGGACAATAGGGGCACACCAATAACAACAAGGGCTACAATGACAATAATAATGGGGGAACCATTAGTATTATAGGGACCTAACATGCCCCTCTCCTTCAAAAAAGTGTTGTCCTCAACACTTTAGTTCTGGATGCTTCCATATAAAATTCTCATCTTCCCATGTGGAATCTTCAACGGGTAAGTTCTTCCACTTTACAAGATACTCTGAAATTGATCGATTTCATAGTTGTCGAGTTCTTGTTTCTGTGACTACTTCAGGTTCTAATATGATTTTTCCTTCCTTATCAAGTTCTGAAAATATTGTTTTAACTGGGAGCCTGTCACCGATAACCTTCTTTAAGCATGGAACATGGAAAAATGGGTGCACTCGGGAAGCTGCAGGAAGCTCTAATTTGTATGCCATAGTACCAATCTTTTGCAACACCTTGTACGGACCATAATACTTTGGTGATAATTTATTATTCTTCTTAGCTTGCTTGAGGGACATTTGTTTATATGGTTGTAGCCATAGAAATACCCAGTAACCTATATCAAAACTTATTTCACTGCGATGTTGATCTGCATGTTGTTTCATTCTATTATGTGCCAAAGTTAGGTTATCCTTTAAGAGTTGGAGAACTTGTTGTTGATGCTCGATGTGATCTTCCACTGCTCAAACCTTAGAATTTTCTCTTAAATATGATGTGATGGATAGTGGGTGATATCCATAACGTGCCATAAATGGGGTCATTATGTCTGTTTATCAGATACAAAGCAACCAAGATATCCTTCCAAAAAAAAATTTACTCTCATTGTTTCCATTAGATTGAGGATGATAAGATTAGCTATGAGCTAACTGAGTACCATGACAAGAAAATACTTTTTTCCAACAATTTCTAGTGAAAATGGGATCTCTGTCACTCACAATAATCTTTGGGTTTCCATATAGCTTTTGAATTGTTTCCATAAATGCGATAGAAACTATACTAGCTTTAAATGGATGAGATAATGCACAAAAGCATGCATACTTGGTAAGTCTGTCAACTACTACCATGATGACACTCTTTCCTTCGGACTTGGGTAAACTTGTGATGAAATCCATTGAAACCTCCTCCCAACATTGACTTGGAATGGATAAAGGTTGTAATAGACCCGGGCTCTTAATTGTTTCAACTTTATTTTGTTGGCAAACCAAACATTCCTCCACAAACTTTTGAATATTAGATTTAAGGCCATCCCAAAAAAAACTCCTTAACACTGTGGTAAGTTTTTGAAAATCCTGAGTTCCCTCCTAAGGGAGAGGCGTGCAATTCCATAAGAATCTTTTGTTTGAGTTGGGAATTTTGACATAGGTATAAGCACTCTTTGTACCATAACGAATCATTTTTCCAAGTAAATGTAACAGATGTACTGGGATATTGTTGTAATTTTTGAATAGGTTCCCACACTTCTTCGTCATTCTTCCATTCATCCCTTGCTTTGTTTATCCAATCTGGTTGGATAATAGAAATGGAACAAAGTAATGCTTCCACATCCTCATCCTTTCTTGAGAGTGCATCTGCCACAACATTTTTCTTCCCTTTCTTGTATATGATTTCAAAGTCATAACCCAACATATTTGTGACCCATTTTTGTTCCTCTTCTAAAGATAATATTTGTTCTAAAATGTATTTAAGACTATCATGATCATAACCTAGATGGAATTACTGCAACAATTGGTAGGATGGTGGGATGTAGACTTCCAAATTTCCATAATAGGAGACCAAGAGCTTGAAATAGAAATTGAATACATGTAATTCATCACAGGTTTTTCCAAGAGAGGAAAATGAGTTTAGTTGTCTGGTTCTCGTGTTAGAGGAGAGAGCATGAACATGTTGACAGCTAGACATTTCCTAGGTTCTCACAAGAAAAAGAGAGGGAGTATTTATATCAAAACTATCACAAACCTTCCATTGAGAATAAATCTACATACTATAGTCTAAGTAGCTGGGGCCAGGCACTGCACGAAGCGAGCAAGTCTCACTTCCATTATGCAGTAGATTTTCTTATTCCTACATTGTTCAACTGGTGCAAAGGAATACTGGTCAACATGAAGGACCAGCTCACCAAATGTAGGACAAGGAAACTTAAGAAGTTTGGCTATGGATCGATCTTGGTGAAGTTCTTCCTAGAACGTGTCCCATTGTTCAGGTACCAATGGGTAGAGGTGGAAGATCTTGGACCCAGGAATCCACGTCTACTGAGGTAGGGTGAGTTGATCCTCGTCATGGAGGTGGTCAACATATGTCCTTCCCCCATCATTATTTGGATGGCTATGATAGCAACTCATTGTGGTAGACGATTGGGCCTATGCTGGTATAGATTTCTGAGGAGATCTTAATCTCCCACTACCACCTAAAGCATAGTGGAATGACTCGGGTAAAGATATATTTTTTAAAAGTTTAAAAAAAAAATGTGATGTTTTTTTTATTATGTGAACTAAGATTGAAACTTATGATATTTTGCAGATGTGGGACCAGAGAGACGTTTAGGTGTTTCTTGAATAGCAAGGAGGGTGGAACGACAAGTTGAGGATGCACCTTATGAAGAGGGAATCGATTCTGTGGTATAGGTGGAATGGAAACTAGAGGCCTTGACGAGAGGCATTCCAGAGTATGCTACGGTTGATGAGTGCCACTCTGGTATCAGAGGCATACTGTAGGAGTATCAGAGAGACTGCGTCAGATGTTGGGCCGAGTTATTAAAGTTGTTTCATGTTATCATGAGCACCATGTTGGTGGATAGCCATGTTTCTAGTTTTATTTTCCACACTTATGTAGGCTCGAGAAGCCATGTGTTTCAGAACACATATTTTTTTTTATGTAATTACATTTTGCAAACATTATATATTTATATACATGTTTTACCATATGTATTTGATGTTCCTATTATGCTATGGTTTTTTTTTAATTACGCTTCAAATGTCGATCAAACGAATAGTTAGCTAATGCATTTGTCAATGTATTTAGATGTCTTAGAATGTGTTGATATGTGATGTAATCAAAATTTATTTCCAAGAGACGAACACGCAAATACATCCTTAACATGTTAAGGTTTCTGATGGAATATTGTCTGTTTAATTATAGAAGAATGAGTTGCCAATTAAGTTTAACAATTAACAATCTAATACCAAGAGCAATAACTTATAACAACAATTCGATGACCACACTATATTCAACTATGTTATTAGTTGTACATACTAAACATATTCCTTGTAAACTCACTAACTCATCATTAGGAGAAAAGAGTGCCCACACAGCAAAAGACAGATTTCGTGTACTACGAAAAGCACCATTAGCAAAACTGACATAAGGAAGAGGGTTTTTCAACATTTCTAAACCAAGTGGAACACACGGTAAGTAGGGGAAAACATGTTTTCAAAAAATGCAAACAATTACACCAAAAAACTGCACACTAATGAAACACATGCTTAATGTACAAAGTATATACAAGATTAAGTATGATTTCCATCATAAAATGTGTTAGAGCCTAGATTTACCTCAGGCTAAAAAGGTAGGATCCACGACCAACATCAAACCACACTCAGCCTGGTAGCTAGCCCTATGAGGTCAGGAGAGGGCTCTCTCCGGTTCAATCTCAACAAATTATAATCACTAAAGGCTTGAGATGACTGTTTTGATTACTGATATTAGGCTAGGTATAGATGTAAAGGAGTTTGATTGAATAAATGATGTGTTTGTGGGCTCTAAGGGAAAGATAGATCTTGGGTGTAGGGAATGAGGTTCAGTCTTGCAGGGGTCTCAATGGGTCAAGGTAGGCAACTGTATTTGGCACTCTAATCAATTGAGATGGATGGTTTATACAGAGGAGGAGTTGAAGAGGGAAAGAGAAGCCTTGGATCCTCTCTAAACCGTTGAAAACACCAAGAAACTAAAGCAAACTTCAAGTAGAGCACTACAGTTTCAATGTATTCTACTTACACTCTTGTTTGATTTAGCTGAGAAGAAATAAGAGAGAAATGACATACATAACACATGAATAAATTCACAAAGACATAAGAAAGCACTATACCAAAACAAATGCCACAGGGATCCCAAAGAGTACTGCAAACCCTGGTCTCAATTCCTTATCCAAAATGTTGATATGAATGTATAATGAAGCTCCTTACTTTCTCTAGAGTCCAACCATGCTAATGACTGAAAAAAATAAAATAAAATAAAATAAAATAAAATATAGACAAATAATAGCTCATCCTTTCCTCTAGGGGTTGAGCTCACATGTTTAGGAGCTGATCCAACTTATTCTAAACTAGAAACTAGAAATTAGGCAATGAAACAGCATGCCTCTAGAAACAAGGGCACTGATTCATTCAGTTTCAAACAACCTTTTAACTGATGAATCTACCTCACAAAGTGAAAATTCAACAAATTTACATCATGATCCATCAATGTACATGAAATTACATCAAAATTTGACATTAAGAAAGTGAAAAAGTCAAACTGGCCAAAACTGGGCAAAAAACAGAGCAATACTTGGTCAAACTCGCAAAATTTCCTCTATGCGACGTGCCTGTTTGGACCCACTTTTGGAGGCCTTCCCGGTGTCCAAATTAGCTACAAGAATGGTTGTTGGAAAGGTCTACCTGTCTAATTTCCAACCCAAGTGGAATTTTTCAATTTGGCCTTCATTTTCCCTATCAAAAATCAAATCTCCCAAGATTGCTTCCTCTATGTCAAAATAGGGGCAGTAAGGTCATTTTTTGAGTGTTTTTGACTTTTTTGAGGGCTCAAAACCTGCCAAAAATTCTTGGCCATAGGTAGGAAAACATAATTCTTCATGCCAAATCCAAAAAAACTGAGTTTTTTGTGATTTAGAGGCTCCAAGAAAAAGCGAGCGCCATGTGGCGTGGCGCATAGGGCAGAAATTCCTGTTTTTGTGCCAAAAAAATTTCAAAAATGCAAAAAGTGCTCCAAATTTTTTGAAATTTGGGATGAGTCTTATCTATCAAGAGCTATGTTGGGCCAAGGAAGCCTCAGCCAATATCCGAAGTCGATCATGCTCCTTTTTCCTCTTTGAAAACTCCTGATTCGCGCCTTGCAAACTTTGTTCCTCACCATGTAATGAAAAGCCATGTGTCTCAACAAGTCTTTCTCCTTGTTAGCCTTCTCCAACAATTTCTATAACTGGATATTGACTCTCTCAAGCCAAGACTCCCAGTCGGCATTGATCTCTTGCTCAAGTGAAGTGAACTCCACCCTCCTTTGGGTAGCTTGGCAATTCTCCCGAATGTTTTGTAACTCCATGATCACCTACTTATCTTCAAGCTGCTTATTCCTTTGCTCCAAGTATCTTATAATCCACGTAGCCCTCTCCAAGTTGAGGGACAAGGCTTTGATGTCTGTCTGCTACTCTTGGATGATTTCTTTGAGATTTGTGTTTTGCGAGCCCATATATATATCATCATCCTCAATAAGAATAAAATCCCACTCACCTGAAGGCCCCTCATCCTGCATTGACCTCTTGCCTTTGTCCTGAACCTGTGGTGATGATGATGGAAGCGAGACCCCTTCCACCCTAGGTGGAGATAATACTCACTTTTCTGCTGCGAACAACTGCCTAATGCCCTTCTGATAAGTGATAAACACTGGCATACTAGCGACCTATGTCTCATGACCCTCATGCTGATAAGAAGGTCCACCTATCTCATGTAAAGCCTCTGAAGGTCCATGAGGAGCTATGAAAAACTCACGAGAGATGAAATCCTTCCAAATGATACCCTGTAAGCCAAGCTGATGGATGACCACAATTTTGATGAGAGCAAAATGGTAAATACTGTTGAACTGCTGTTGAGGAGTTTTGTGCTGCACTAGAGTGGTCATCCTTTCGATATTTTGGCACATGAAGTAAGGGATGTTCATCATCCTTACCTGGGTAAAATGCATTAGCAACTGAATATGATAAGCATACAAACGAGAGAACCGGCCCTCACAGCTGAAATACTTCATGATTAGTTTCATTAAAGGAGCATATTCATCTTTGAGGTACCGAAAAGGAAACACTCTCTTGAGTTGTCTCAAAACGTTCGGCTTGATGTATGGTTCATAATGCTGCTGGTCAATTTGCTGCCTCTTGTTCCATTGCTCTCCAGTGTTGGGAATACCGATTGTTAGTGAAATGGATTTTGGTGTTAATGTGAAAGTGACACCAGCTAGAGTGGCTTGACCATCATGTAAATGCAGCACAAATAAGCGGGACAACTCATGGTGAAACCGAATGCTAGCAACCTTCTCACAAAATTCATAGCAGGACTAGTGTTGGAAACAAGAGATGGCAAGTGGGTAGGCCTATAACTCAACAAGAGTGGTTGGTTCTTCTCGAAAATGTTTGCCACCTCTATGAGGCCTCCTGGGTGCATGTACCTCTGTTAGTGAATCACTGTGTGTCTCCTCTTCATACTCATATGAAGGATCAGATGCCATCTCTGCTAGTGGATAAATTGTCTTGGGGATGCCTTGATGAAAAGTAGGTGATTGTGATGTTTTTTACTTTTCCTACCAAGGGAAACAGGATATGAAGGACTGTAGAGGGGAAAAACAGTGAGGGATTTAGGGACTGTTTGGGGTAGGGTTTAGTTAAGATAAATGGGCAATTAGGGAATGATTTAGGAGGGACTAGGGTTTGGGAATTTTTTTTTTGGGACTTTGGGAAATGGGAATTGGGGAATGGATTAGGGGTGTGTGAATTATGGGAATGGGGAAATCAAGGGGAAAATGGAGTAGGGAGTGGTGAGGTGAGGGGATAACTTGGCAGCCCAACAATTAACACAAAACCCTAACACTGCTTGCTTTGGAGAGAGAGGTAGGGTTTGGTTTCTTTAAACACTCACCATGCAAAAAACACCATCAAACAACCATCAAATTTGTATGAAAAGCAATGGAAAAGGGTCAACCTACTTGTACCAATGACAATCCACGCATTTTGGGTGTTTTGGAGCAAGTGTTTGAAGTTTCAGGCTTGCTGGCTATGTACGCTGCACAACAAACCCAATGCGCCATGCCTAGTGTATGCGCTGTGCCTGTGCAAAATTGAACTAGAGGTTGAGGCCTTTTGCGCCGCGTCGGTTGTCTGCGTTACGCCTCTAATTTTTGGCAATTTTTTCTCCAACTTTTCCTTGTTCACCTCCAAATGACTTTGCTTTGATCCAAGAGTTCAAATGAACTTTGAAATTTGAAGAAATGACTTATAAACAAAGAGATTTTAAATTTTTGGCTCATGAAACCCACTTTCATAATGTTTTGAATTTGACTTTATTGTTGTTTTTGAACCTTTTCACTTCATTTGAGCTTTGTGATGACAAAATGACCTGTGCTTTGCTTGTTTTTCAGGTGTTGGAGCTACAAGGGCTAGGGAAAGTGACGAGGGTTGCAGGGGAAGCAATTTACATATGAAGGAAATAAAATTACATGATTTTTGTACAATAAAAACAATAACACATTTCTGAACACTTGATGATGAATTTTATTGACGCTGGAACCTCCTCATGTGCCTACTGGGTGTTATTGGACATTTTAAAACACTTTTTGATGAAACCCTAATGAAACCTTAGACCTAAATGACAATGGAACCCTAAAACAAAACCTTTGCAATCTTTAAGACAAAAGATAAATGTATATACTTTTTAATGAACAAACATGAGCCAGTAGGTAAATGAAATGAGGGGAAAAGTAGGAGAAACCACTACTGTTAGATGATCCATGCACCTAATGGAATGAAACTGACTGGGCGGGACACCTAATATGAAATGCAACAAGAGGATTTGATCTCTGATGGAGGGATGAAGATACCGACACTAACAAAATGTGAATGTTTTCGACTATCCATATCTTACAGAGACATTGATGGGCATGTTTGCTGAGGTGTTTCCCAAATTTCCTTCGAACAACACTCGATGATCTAAGATGGGCGTCTAAAAAGAAGAAGTCATTGTAGGAGAAACTAAAGGATCTAGACAAGTAGGAATCATACCAAGGCTAGGAAGAAATGGGGAACAATGATTATTACCATCCCAAGGGGTTTCTCCAAGGGACATGATTTCAACGATGCTTCCATTAGTAAGGAAAGTCTCATTCAAAGCATCATCAGAATCTGAAGAACCAAGCCGAAAATGTGGTGAATACAAGTCTAGATCCATACTCAATTGGTCATTAATTTCAAATGTAGTTGCAGAGGCCATAAGGACAACTTGGAAATCTTTTTCGAGGGGCTAAGTGGCATGGTGTCACCAAATTTATCAACCATGTTAACCAAGGCAACATTGGTAGGAGGAGGAAGGGAAAAAGTTCCCATTAAGGAAGAGTCTTTCAAAAGACCCGCTCCGACACTTTCATAAGGAACGTTGGTTTTCCCAACATAAGGTACATTGTTGGTTGAAGAACTAGAGGAAAAGAAGGCCAATTGGTCTATTGTGAGAATTTTCCCTTAGTGGGGAAAACGAAGCACACGGAAAAGAGAAGATACCACAAAAGATATTGCATGAGTCTAGCTTCAACCAAGTAGAAGGTTATAATTTAGATTTTCATAAACAACCTCTACTTCCAAATTGACAGCTTTTCCTTCTAACTGAATGGGTAAAGAGTTGAGAATACCATACGGTCAGAAACCTCTACCGTCAAAAGCTTCCAAAGTATTTGGGGAGTGGTTAAGAGGAGGGGAGCCAATGGATTTCCAACATGATAAGGACATAATGCATGTAGAGGCCCCTTCATCAAAAACTATTCAATGAATGGTTTTTCCCATAACAAAAACTTGTATGATAAAATAAAGTTGAGGTGGTAGGCGAGGGACATGATTTTCAAGATTGAAAGTGATCAAGTTGGAATCCATGGGATCAATTCCTCTAATGGTGGATAGAAAATCCTTTCATTGTGAAGGACAAATTTGAAGGACTTCCAAAGTCGACATCTCTGAGGGTGCTTGAGCTAAATATTCTACAATATTATAGTGTTGGGCAGCTCACGCATTGGGATTATAAGATGATTCATGAAGAACACCTTTAAGGGTTGGTCGGATTATGGAATCAGTGGTAGGTTTCTTGATATGGAGAGGACCGGAATTGGGTGAAGTGGAGGAAGAGGGTATATCAGTGACATCTTTCTCCATCACGGGTCTTTCAGGAGATGGATAATATTTTGATCTGGTGGCTGTGAAAATAGGCTCCAAGTTGCTACTGAAAACTTGAGAGCTTCTAGAGGTCTGAGCATGGGGTTGGTCTACCATTTGTGTCTACTGAGATGGGAAATGTTCCTTCAGCACAATTAGAATCCATGTGGTTCCTTTCATAATATGACTTACTTCAGCACATCGGGGACAATCCTTAGTATAATGATCTTCGTCACAAATAAGGCAAGGATATTTAGGCTTTGACTTTGTGAATTATCAGATGACAATTTTTGGGAATCCTATTTGGCGGTATCTTGCTTAGCTTTTCCTTTACCCTTTTTATTTCCTTTCGATGATTTATCTGCTATGGTAGAATAAAAAACATTTAATTCTAAATTTTTACCAGGATTCTTTGAGTTGTCTCCAATATTGGAGGTTGCAATGGCTTGAGTAGATTTAGGTTTTGTAGAAGCAGCCAGGGTACTACTAGACTGCTGAGTCATAGATCCAATGATACCATCAATGGGTGGTGTATCTGTGGGTGTGGAATATGAAAGACCAGTCAAAGGTTGTTGGGAACCAGGTAGGATTTCATACAACGTGCCAGATTGTGAATAAACAAGATCCAAATATTGGGCACGGGTGATGGCTTGTTCTTTAGTTACATAACCACCCATGGATATATCTTTAACGATAGGAGGGATGAATGATTTGGTAAACCATTCAGTTAAAATCTAATCCGAAATGTTAAATTTGATGACATGACGTCTATGTCTCCATTCATGGATATGATCGAAGATAATGAATGGAAGTTGTCTGTTGTAAAGATGTTAAGGGATGGGTTTCAGTCTTGTACCGGACAAGCAATTTGAAATGGGTGAGGAAATCCATGGCCAAAGTGTTGAAATATTTGAAGGAACCTCGAGGGAGGTCGATGTACCATTTAGCAGAATCACCCATTAAAGTGCATTGGAAAAGACGCAACCGGATTGAATCATCAACCCAAGAGTTATAGGAACACCAGGGGTGGTAAGTCATAACATGTGCTTTAGGGTCTTCTCCAGATTTACCTTCAAACTTAAGAAAATCACTCAGTATTTCAGTTGTAATAGAGGTCAATACAGTGAGTGCAATATTGGGTCATTTGTAAACCGTGAAACATCTAACAATTCCAACGTCTCTAAGATTGGTAGTTTTGGATTGTATGGGGTATACGGTCTCTGGTATGTACCAAACTGAATATTCCAACCTTGCTAAGTTTGAGTTTTCCCCTGCTGTGGTGGGTTTTTTCCATAAGGAAGTGGACCATAAGGAGCTTGACCTTATGGAGGTTGAACATAAGAAGGTTTTCCATACTAAGTCTAATAACCATATTGAATGTATGGAGTCTATGAAGAAAACTGATCATATTGTTGTTGGTAAGGTCTCTGTTGCATCTACTATGAATGTGGTGTCAGTTGTTGGTTTTGCCCTTGTTGTGATTGCAAGGGAATCAGTGGCAATGGTTGCTGGTATGATCCCTTTTTGGATTGGTAGGAAACCTGTTGCTATGATTGTGAGTAAGGTCCCTGCTAGGGTTGGATAGGAACTTGCGGCCATGTTTGCTGGTAATGTCCTTGTTGGGATTTGTGGGAAACCTATGGTTGTGGTTACAGGTAAGAAACTTGCAACTGTGGCTGTGGGTAAGGTCCTTGTTGTAGTTGGATAGGAATCTACATCTGCAGAGGAGGATTACCACTCCCATAAGCACACTACATTTGAGGACCTGCCTATTGATAAGGAGTTTAGAGTTGTTGAGAGCTAGTAGGAACATAAGGTTGTTGGTAGGAAGGTTGAGTCAAAGGGACTTGGTGACCTTGTAAAGGGGTCCCCGTGACATTACGTGATACATGTGGAACTAGCATTCCACCTGGGTTAGAAACAACACCAGTGGGTTGATTTTCCCTTGATGAGGGAGGAGGGGGTGCATAATTTCCACTAGAAGCAGGAGGTACATAGGGTGGAGGTAGTTAACCCCCAGATAGTGGAACAGATGAATTTTTAGGCTTTCCACTCACATTCGGGACCGCAGTTACCATGGCTACAGTAGGAGGAGCAGAAAGATTAAGAGGAACATGTGTTTCACCTACTGTCACTGCAAGTTGCAAAGTCAATGAAGGTTGAGTAGGGGTTTGCGTGTTTGGAACAAACGAGCTAGTAGTAGGAGTGACACGAGATGACCAAATAGGGTTATGAAATAATGAAGTTGCACTATAATTTTCAAAAAAAGAATCGTCAAGAGAGTTATAAGCTAGTGGGACCAAGGGTGCACTATGAGCAGGAGGTTTACCTAGCCCACTCATCATGTAGGGAGAAGAAACATAAGGAAATGTTTTAAGAGGAAGAAGTAATATAAGATCAATCTGTGTGCTTGGGATATGAGTTCAAGAAGTTCCCAAATAAACATCCTACGGTGTTGACCCTAAAGGTGGTTTATCACATTTTGTTGCCATGGTTGGGTATAGTTCTCGGTTTGGAACCTGAGTCGCTCTGGGAGAAGGACTCAAAGGTACATTGGGAGTATCAAAATGAATATACATATGCGGAGGTGACAAATACACAGGATCTACAAGATGTGATTCAAAGAGTGGATTAGGAAGAAAAATAAAGAACTCTGAAGTAGGTTGAGGACTAGCCGAAGGAGAGTCATAAGATGAGCTTGTCGACTCTAGAGGTGGTCGGGAAGTTGGACACTTAGGATGAGACCAAGTTCAACGCCTTGGCTTTCAAGGCATTTAAGCTCAACAATATCAAAACCTACAACTATAGGTGAATTAGGTGCATTAGCATTTCCATTGATATTGTGTGATGTATCTAGGGTTTCATTTTGGACTCCTTATGGTTCTGCCACGATGCATTTTTTAGGAAATCAATCACTAATGTGTTTTGGTGAATTCTTTGGGCTTAATTCAAATTTTACAATTAACCATTAATGATGAGGACAAAATTAATTTTCATTTCACGGGTATGATGTTATTCCATGGTTGATTGATTTTAGAAATTACCAAAATTAAATAAATCAAAAAGGGGTAAACTAGGCATTATGTTTTACCAAGCAACCATGTACTGCAATATACATATTGGAAAACCAAGAACTTAACATACAACAACCAATCTACCTGAATGCTATGTTCAGTGTATCATAGTATACATGGCGACATACTTGGTTACCTATGGATGGATATAAACCTATTGGGGACTCACAAAATATATGCGACAACACGTGGGAGTGAAGTCTGTTAGTGTTTTCTAATTCATAACCATTCGATGAGAGCATTCCCATATACTTATCATGGATGGAGTGCCTACGATATACCTGAAATTATTGGAGAACGTTCTTATACACTTTCATATGTGGAATGATATTTAACGCTTGGGATACAACACTGGAAAATAATGACAACTCCTATGTTTAATGACACCAAAACACGTCTCTAAACTAGATCTCTAAATGTTTTTGTTAATGAAAAATTCTTATTAGGTTAATTGAGATAAATTTTAAGTTAATCTTCAATTAAGTTTCAGTTTTAAGGCTCAAGGATCGATGTCACCTGAACACATCTATGATGCAACTAGTATGAAAAAATGATTGTTTTCACTTCAATGAAAGTTATCTAACAGACGGAAGAAGTTCACACACTGATACAACAACCAAGTATGCGACAAACAAATCTTCCTAACTAGATATTTCACTCTCACTATTCTAATGTATCCACCAAAAGTAAAAATGAAATTCGATTCACAAACATGCAACTACATGAATTTTTCACTTTCTTCTTTTAATGCACTCACCAAAAGTAAAATGAAATTCAATTCAAATGAACCTATATCAATTTTTCACATTTATTTTCCATGAATGAGAATGAACTTCCATCTTCCAGAACTAAGCAATGTAATCTATACTCAATTATAATCCCAGAAAAAACTTTTCAATGCAATGTCACCTAATGCAATTTGAAAAGTAAACTTTTATATGAAAGTTAAGCAATTGCAAATGTGGTTTCTTTTATGATTTTCCAAAGAACTAACAATGCTTTAATCAACAACAAACCAATATTCCTTACACACATGCACACAAAAAATAGTAAATCCAATTGGCCTAAAGACCTAAAGACCTAAAGACTCAATCAGGATTCACTTTCACTACTTCAAACAATAGGATGTACTTTTGAAAATCAACAAGAAATCAACCAAAACACTGACAGATTCAAAGCACACAGTGTAGAAGGATACTTCAGAGATCAAGACACACTAGATATTTCTGGGAGAAACCCTAAAAATTCTCATGTTTTAAGGATCGACACGACTATAACAGTGAAAATCCAAGTTGATAGGGATTTCAAAACTAAAGTAATTGAAAAAACTATGCTCACGGTGCGACTATCCATGGATAGAATGCGTTGGGTTAGAAAAACTTGGAAAATGAAGATAAATTCAAAGACAAATCTAGACTTGACACTCTAAAGGACAAAATATTGAGAATGTAAACCCATAATGAACCTAAATTACAAATACTAGGAGGTTGGACGAACTAATAAGAAATACCAAACATAAAAAGGAGTTTCGAAGGGCTATAAGATCCCTAGTATGGTCTCCATTTTTTTGTTCATTCAATCCTTTTTGCAGACAAAAATGATCCCTCTAGTCCTATGGGAGGATCTAGCAACAAACCAGACAAATATGTGCAAATTTTCCTAGCTTATATCAGAAAACATAAAGGAGGATAAATGACCTACCTCACTTTGATGCTAAAACCCATCGATGTCATCCTCGATCTTCTCACTTCCAAGTTCAATCCTCTCTATGTCATTGTTGATGGATACCTGCAAGGAAGACCAAACAAAGACAACAAAGGCATATATAACATAATTCATTCTAACATAAACTATGTGACATATCAAAGAGTATCACACTAAATGAGTAATGAGTTACACACTTATGGAAAGCAAACACATAATGTATTATTAATAGAAAGTAAGGGAATCATACAACCACTGAAGCCTTGATGTTGGAAGCATCCTTTGGATGAGTTTCCAAGACCTAACCAATACCTTCAAGCACTCCTTTCTCCTTACAAAAATGGGCAACATTTAGGTATATTTTCAGCATAGGAGAGCAACCAAACAATAACCAACCAATTCTGTATAGGAGGGATCTCATTTATAGGGAAGGAGATCTCTCTCAAATCCTTATGCACCTGTAACCAACTCACCATTCTCGAGACTTCTGTAAGAGAAGCTTCTCCTCCACTTTAGGAAAAAAATCACTAAAGAGGGTTAGTGTGGGTTTTCCTTATGAAAGCCACCTTGCAGCGCTAGGTCTTCATAGTGCAACAAGTTACTAGCATGAGTCACCAGTGGTGCAAAACACACTGATACTGAAAACTATGTTTTTGACAAGTTTTCTCAGAAGTCTTTGAGGGCAAGATTTTCTCCTATTCTTCACGGATGCTTCTAAACATGTTTCATGGTGAATACATTGACATATTTCGTCATTTTTATGCTTCAAGATACGAGATGGGAGGTGTGACAAATACAGTGTAATAGGAGGTTCCAACTATAAGCCTAAGCTTATTTTGAACAACTGCATTGTATCAATATATGAGAGTATCTCGGTCCCAGCTATATATTCATGCGGTTCTCTATCATCACAAAGTATCCATGTCATGTCCAAATCATGCTCAGACAACTCTCTAAGGAGCTTCTTCATCCCGCCTCACAACTAGCCATGCAAGCAACATCATTCTATGGACCTCTCCTCTAATATATCATGGAATATCTCATACTAAAGAAACATCAAAATGTTCTTAACAATAATCTCTATTAACAACAGTATATTTATGCATTCACATATATTAGGAGAACTATATCAATCTCAAAAATAGAACACCTCATGTAGATACTTCAAAGGATGCTCGGTGGAAACTCATTCATTCAGGTTCTATGCACACCATATATATACATATGGATGTTCAAAATGGTACATCAATGCCTCAATCAACAGTCGGATGCCATGACAAGTTTAACAAAATTTAGAACTTCAAATAGGAGTATCCAAGGATTTTCATTTCAATTATTCAAAAACATTTTCAATAGCTATGCAATATATAATTTCTTTTCCAAATTCCAGAAACCGATTCATCGGGCCATGATACATCATTTCAAGCTTCAAAGTCTATCTCCCTCTGATTTAGATCATCATAGGCTTGCCACTTGTCAAGAGTATACCATCAGGTTATCAAACCAAAATCATAATCAAAATCAAAGCCATACCTTGCAACTCATCATCCTCACTTCATCAGATAACTTCAAATATAGACATTTCTAAATCGGGGAGCTTGCTTCATGCAATTCTCTAAGAAAAATGTCTTACTAAGCCAACATAATCAACCTTACATAAATCAATGTCATGCCAGCACAACAAAAAGTTAGCTCATGAGAGTTTAGAAGTCAGATCACAACCATTATCAATGTCATCATTATAACCATCTCAATAATTTCAATAGGGAGAGCTCATATCAAGTTCTGACTTCATTTATGATCATGCCAAGAATTTGTAATCAGCCATGCAATATCAATCTGAAACTTCATTAAGTCATTTATAAACATCAGTCATTTCTGTCGCTAGGTAAAAAATGCATACACTAAGGATGAGTCATGCAGGTTCCAATTTCATGTTGAATCACAACTATCAATACCTTTATCATTTTCTGAATACCAACATAAGTCATCATGCCCACATAGCATTGATATCAAGGAAAATAAAAAATCTTCATATCAGATCATTAGACATAAGGTTAAGTCTAGATTTTCTATTGTAGTGAGATATATATTCAAAGCATATCTCAATCATCAATCCAAATTTATTGTCAAGTATTGTGACAAAAAAAAATTCATCTATATCAGTCAGCGAAATCATGCCAACCTCTTATAGCACAAACATAGTGACATATCTGTATGTATGTCCCAGTCACCTGCAAACATAAGTTTAGTCTGCATGTTTATGTTATGGAAAATATTCAACCTTTTCCTGCTTACATAACTTGATGTTATCTTCCACACATCTGTAGGATTGACATCTCCCAGTTGACATCTAATTTCATGCACAATGATCAACAATTTAACCCAACAACTTCAGAAATAAGATTATAGTGGTAGAATATGTCATAAACATCTTGATTCAAAGTTCAGATAGCTTCAGAAAGCTTCAAATGATGGTCAACAATAGTCAAACCCCTGTACACTCTTTGCAGGTTAGCATGGGAGCATCTTTAGTATCGCAGACGCTATCTGGACCTTAGTATGCATGTGTCCAGGGACAAAATATCCCAGTTGTGTGCTTGCATTTGGAGAAGAAACCCTAATTTCTATATAGGATTTAGATTTGAGAGTTCGTTGCAAATCAATAATGTCAGATGCATATAAACCACACTTCAACATCACAGAATGAAAATATGAGAAGGAATCTGGACAAGAGATTCTCCCTTTGATTGGGAATCTACTTCATCCATCTTCATCGATGTCATTAACCTGTCTCTACTAGATTCAAGCAACAACAAATTTGTTAGATCATACACATATATCTATCATGGCTATTAGCATCATGAAATAAATCTTTCATCAAAGGTTAGACTCAAAGCAGCAAATAGATGCAACATCATATCTTAAATATTATGAACACAATAACACTTTCTATCAAGTGACTCCACCAAGTTAGGGAAGCCATATTTACTCATCTCATCATGACATGTCCATAATTAGTAAGATACCTAGATATCAATCTTACACTTTCATCAAGGTTACCATGATCTTCATAATCAATTAGGTCATTCAATAAAACTTTATCAAAGTGGCAAGAGTGTCAATCTCTATACACTTTCATCATGATTATCGCAAGAAACATCAATAGACTCATGTATAGGAGTTAATGAGATATCCTTCTATATGAAATCCATCATAAATAGAGTCAAGGGTATCATTTACTAGAGCCAAGGTGCTAGCCTTCTTTATAGGACAGAGATATCCAACAGATGGGTGTTAGTCAATCATCAAGTGTACCAATGTATCAACATTAGATAGCCTCATTGAATTCAAGCATATCAAAATTTTCAACACCAGGTGCATCATTTCATCATAGGAAACATAGATTCAAGTCAATTTCATATGCATGTATGAGCCATTAAAGAAAGGGAAATTCTCATCATACCTTAGGGCTTGCCAAGCCAATAGTTGAAACACAACATACCATGCATAACTCGTGGTATGCAAATACCTGTGCACCTTTTCATTAGATATAGGCTGCTTGAAGAACTTTTTCATCTTTTCATCAAGTACGTCTTTATCTCTTTCCAGATCTGCATCTCAAAATGATCCTCAAGAAGGATCTACAATTCACATCTCATTAAGGAGCTTAGAAACATCCATATACTCAAATACATATGCAAGAAGTACAAGCAATAAACATAATCATCAGACCTGTAAGTCTAACAAGTACGAAGCATCATAAGTCAAGAAATACTTATCTTCAATGAGAGGTGATCCTCTTCCTCTTGAAGCAATCTTCAAGAGCCATCAATATCCATGGTACATATATCAATGTTGCTTTCAAGTATCCAACCAGGTTTGTTAGGGATTATCCCATCTAGGACTTCATCAAATCTCCCACAAGTGCTTGAGCATCTACACATTGACCAACTAGGTTCCATATCTCATATAGTTTTCATAAACAAGGGTTTTCTCTCCAACCCTAACCTCACAGAATCCATCAAACCCTAATAATCAAGTTTCCTAAGGTTTTCTTCAAACCTTGGAATTTTTTTAGGTCTCCACCATTCTCTTCTTGCATCCATCAAAGGTGTTATTCTCCGAGTGCTCTCCATGGCTTTTCTTCATTCCAACTCTGGTACTATGTTAATTTTTCAATAGGCTATGATGATGATACTATGTTAAGTTCACCCCATATCATCATTACATTATTCAGATCTAAACCATTATTCATCATCATATACAATTATATGGAAAGGACAATATCATCATCAACATCAATGCAGTGGAACATAAAAAGGAACAATAGAAGAAAAGTATACACACACATAGAGACACCAGGATTGGTCTGAGACCAGGGAAAAACCCACTATGGGGAAATCCTTGCAAATATTCTTCTTCTTAGATCTTCATCAAATGATTCAACAAAAGAGAGTACAATGATCCATAACTTTATCTATGCAACAAAACAACTATGATAACCATGAAACATATCTAATCATGCTTTAAAACAAAACCATGGTTCTGATGACTGTAATATGTTGTCACTGATTGTAGACAAATGCTAGATATTGATTTTATTGTTTCGAACATTGCTAAACACTAAGCGAAAAAATTGGAATACAAAAATCTCATCCAAGAGTCTTAGACGCAGGGAGGAAGAGTTGTGCGAGTGTTTATGGTAGCCTAGATGCTCCCATGCCATTCTCTGCACGTGCTCGAGGACCAACTTATCAAATTTTCCCAAAAACCCTTGGATGCTCCCATGTAGTTATTTTGCATGCATTTAAGACAACCTAGATGCTTTCTGGACCACTCTATGCGAGTGTCCAGGGACTGACACCTCCAGATCTTTCCTCTAAAGCCCTCGACACCCCCATAAGCCTTTGTGCCAGCATCCAAGGCTCTCTGGACGTTGTCATAACCAATGTGTGCCAATGTCCAGGGACTAAAATGCATTGTTCTGTGCTAACGTCCAGAAACTAGAAAACCCTAACTCGGAGTGAACCTCACGCCTGTGATTTCAGATCCTTGTACGAACTCCTTCCATTGAACCTGTGTGAACCAAGACAAAAGAGAAGAGAGGATAGCTTGATCGAATGTGTCCAAATGAGCTTGAGGTATCTTCTATTTATAGGATTTCCTGAGGGTCCACTTGGGGTTAAGGATGACCCAAGCAATTACGAATGTGGTTAGGGTTGACCCATTCCATAATGTATGTATGAATAAAATAATTCAAAACTCAACTTGACCAAATTAAGTGATCGTTAGGTCGATTTTGGTCATCTTGAAAAGAGGAATCTAATGAAATCATCATCTTGGTAAATTTGAGTTGTCCAGGGTGGAATTTGACCGCAGTTGCAAAAATTAACAGGTTTTGACAAACAAGAAGTAACTTGGGGTAATTTCAAAAATATTTCAAGTATTTAACATAATGGTTCTATGATAGAAAAGAAAAAGAATTCCATGATCTAAAATTAGGACAAAATTCCATGAATGAATTTGTAACCAAGTTTACATCTCTACTAAGATATGTTCCTTATATCCATGAAGAGAAAGTTAAGATGCAATGTTTTATCAGTATTTTATCAGCATTCATGAAGGGAAGGTTAGAATTTGATAATATGAAGATGATAGATGAAACTATTGGAAAGCCCAAATTTGCTACCAACAAATGAAGAAAAAAGGGGAAAATAAAAAGGGACAATTTGTTTTTCAGAATACTAAGAATACAAAAGCTACTAGTTTTAAACAAGCACACAAAAAACTATAGAATATACTTCTCGGGAAGACTCAACAAAAAACTAGGTTGCAAAGTGAAATCTGACAAGTTGAAGTGTCACGCAAACTAAAGCCTACTTAATCACAAAAGCCCGCTTTAAAGTGTTGGGGATGTGGAGAGCCCAACTATTATAAATTTTTTCTTCAACTATTAATATGGTTGAAACTATGCTACTAATATTTCAAGATCAAATAATGCAGTGGGATATACTCTCTACAAGCGAACCAAAGCAGGAAATAACCTAGATTGTGAAAGGGACAATATCGTCGGAACAATGTTAGCCTCCTCGTATCAAATGTAAGTGCTTGAGCTTCATGCTGCACAATAGTATAGACATCCCATTAAATGAATAAAGAGAGAAACATGAGTTTGTCCTGAAATCAATGCCATGAATTTTTACAATCCATAACATGAATCTTTTACCCTATTATTACTATCTCAATTTGTTTATTTCAATATTTGCAGGGTATCAATACAAGTAAGAGTGCATTCATTTTACAGGAGTGTTGTACAGATGCTTCGAGGTCTATTATTGTTTATTCTCATTTTGATAAGGCTTCCATGCATGCATAGCATGGAAGTGAATCTGATTATGCTTCTGTTTTCTATCTGGCTTTGTAATTCTCCGAGATGGGATTGGTACACAAACTGAAAGTGGAAGTAGATTAAGCAGCATACATAAGGGGGGTCTATTTTAACAGTTTCATTCCAGATATTGTTAGCAAATATGGAAACACCCAAACCTGCCATGGAAGATGTGCAAGCGGTGCAACGATTGATCTCCCAAACACTACAAAAAAATCATATCAACATTGACTTTGGAAGATGATTGGCATAATCGAGCTATTATATTCTTAATGTTTCACAATTTTGGATGTGATTTATATTTCATCGTTTACTTATTTATATGTTCCAATCTTACACTACTTGCAAAACAATATCAAAGGATGGGTGATGATGGATATCACTAAAGTTTGATTGAAATAGACCATGGTAGCTAGCATTATGGTTTTGAGAAGGAGATTCTCTGTGATGGACGTTGATAGGACGATGAATCACCAAAAGAAGTTGGTAATCGTTGATACAGTTATGGTATTTGAAAGTGTTAAAAGATTAATTATAGCAGTTGTCTATAATGACATTTTTTTAAAGTCTTTCTTGTGGTTTTTTCCGGTCAAAATCTGGCAGCAATTTCTTGGAATCGCAAGTTTGCTAGCTAGTTTCTGCACAATCAAAGCGTCCCAGGGTTTTTCAGGGTGCTGAATCCAAATATGCAGTTAAAAAAAACATTTTAACTGCAACAAATTAAGATTTAACCTCAATTTCCTCCGCCAGATTTCGTCACCAGAATCTCCAAAAAATCGCATTATAAACCATTCCCTAATTATATGCGGAAAATCCCCTATGAAAGGACGGTTGATGAGGTGATAATGGATATAAATATTATTTGGTTGACATAGGCCATGATAAGTCGGCATTAACGTTTTCAGAAAGAGATTCTCTGGAGATTCTCTGTGATGGAAACCTAGAGCAAAAATGAATTGCTTCGGTTATGCGTTCGACAGTTAAGAGCATACGAAGTATATTATTTCTAAGTGGTAAAGCACAATTATACATAAAAAAATCCCCTAACATTTCCAGGATAATAAAAATCTTTTGTCATGGGGATTGGATCAAATGTTCATGAACTTCCATCTAAACTGGAATAGTGTATCGAACGTTGAACAAATTAAATTTCATCTGGAGATTTTAAATGCCTTAATTATGTTCTAAGAGATTCTTATGTGGTAATTAAATTTTCATTTTATTTTAAGTTTATAGTGTTTTCATTTTTTAAATCTGGTGAATGGTTTGAAGAATATTTGGCAACAATTACTTTCTTAATTGTGAAAAGAATTATTTTCACTCGATTAGTTTGTTGGCATGATGTAATATTTAACCAGTATTATTTATTTTTTAAATGTTAAAAGTATTATAGATTTTTATTTTTATTATTATTTTATTTATATAGGATTTTATTATTATTATAAAAAAAATTTATTTATTTATTCTATGTTTTTATATTATTTAGTTCATTTCAATTATATTAATATTAAATTATTTATTTATTTTTGATGTTTTTGTCCTTATAATCTTTTTTTTAAATAAAATTATACTTCTACATAAAATATATACAAATTTATCTCATACCCCAAATATTTATAACTTTCTCTTTTATAACAAAAAATTATATACAATTTATAAACCATTTAATTTTCAATTAAC
Source organism: Pinus taeda (assembly GCA_000404065.3). Taxonomy (NCBI): domain Eukaryota; kingdom Viridiplantae; phylum Streptophyta; class Pinopsida; order Pinales; family Pinaceae; genus Pinus; species Pinus taeda. The sequence goes on along the minus strand of APFE031491559.1, from coordinate 158,988 downwards.
TATTATATTATAATTTCTGTCTACATCTCATATCTAAATAAGTTAATAAAAATTAATTAAATCATAGTTTTTGTTTGCTCCATCCTTAGATATTTGAATTAATAGAAAATAATAATTCATAATTTTGATTTTTCCCGTGCTGACATCTTTGAATTATTTTTTCTTTTTTATTTATTTAAAAAATAAATTTGACATTTAATTTAAGTGAGAACAAAACTATTCTTAATTTATATCAAATTACATTAAAATACTTCCAAATAGTTCACTTTTTAATAATATTATAATTCTCTATATACACTTTATTCATCTTTTCTTTTTATGTTTTAAATGTTGTGTTTATGTTTCCTTAAATATAAATATTTATAAATATGTAACTCAAACATATTGGCCAGTCCTCGTGATTCATAATGACAGATCACATGAAAATGGTGCTTTATAAAATTGATTCTAGTTGAAAATTTCTGCTAGTATGCCAAGATTTCCATAGAATTTTATTGTCAAAATGTGTATAATATATCCTATGCTTTTGTTTTTAAAACCAGTATAGATCCATCTTAATTACAGATCTAACATGAGCGACAGGGATCCAATTTCTTCACATTCAGTGAATGAAAAATTTTCTTTTTTAAAATATATGATATTGTAATAATAAATGTATATAATTATAATTATTTAAATAATAAAAGTAGGTTAGAAATGTGATTCATCATTCAAAGAGATTACAGGGAGAATCATTACATTATCATGAGTTATAATTGTATTGATTTTTAATGTAATTCTTAGTTGAGGAGACAAGTAACTTAATTTTTTGGGAATAAATTTAATGAATTTTATTATATTAAGCTTCTTGAATTTGATTACCAGTTTTTTAGATGTGGCAAAGTAACTTTATTACATTTGATGTTTGTAATTGAATATACATAATGATTGAATCATAGTGGAATTTGGTACCTTAATTGATCCATTATCATGTGAATGGAAGGAAACACTTTCCTTTGTTAAGCATAAACCAATTCTATAACAATTGCCAAAAGTAGTAGACAAATTTATTGTTTTGATTATAGATGATTTTTGGAAGATAAAATCCTCATAAGTCTTGAGAACTATCAATTTAAATATGGATTGTTCAAGATAAATATTAAAGTTCTTTTTTACTTTTTGTTTATTTTCGTACCCTCTTTGCTTTTATCAGCGTGCAAAACCATTTAGAAGATTGTGGGGACCATGAAATTTCATATGCATGGTCTCCATCCATTAGAAGCCCCACATTGTACATATGCAAACAGAAGCAAAAATGTATGTTAGCTACTGTGTATGACCCAAATAATGTAGCTTTTTTATTTCATGTGAACTTTAAATTGGTTATAGAGAAAATGCCCAAATTTGTGCAGACTTTATTATAAAGAGTTCGACAATGACAAAAACATTCATCTATTCTCCTCCAGTCCACAATAACAAAGTAGTGCTAGATTGGTTAATCAAACCATCATTGTCAACTAGTGCTTCTCTATGCCATCGTCAGGTCCAAGGAGATCGTTAGTGCGTGGAAAGTCCAACTTGGAGCCCAAATTTTTCCTGGTGAATCCAATGCTATAAAAAAAATTAAATGATTGAACCAGTTGACAATATAAAAATAGATAAATTATTGAACGTTGTTGGAAGTGGGTGTGGATGGAAGGAAGTAATGGACCTGCGCTCCTTTCTTTGCTATCTTTTTTTTTTTTTCTTTGCTATCTTTTTTTTTTTTATGAAAGTGAAAATGACAGTTGGATGAGTTGGAAATTCGAAATGTGAGGATGGGAAAAACTGCGGAGTGATTGGTAGAGAAATATAGGTTTCCTTAACACCAAACGCAAAGAGCCGGGAATCAACTGGCTACCTCTTTTTTCGAAGTTTCCTTCCTCCCTTCCCCATACAGACGTGATACACCCTTCCCTCCACACGCGAAGAGAGACATAATGAGAATCAGCTGGTTGGATTTTCCGGATTTTCCCTTCCTCCATCCCTTCCCACTAGGAAGTTGTACGACCTTCTGTCCCACCGCTGTGTATAAACCCACTCACCCAAAACCCATCCATCATCCACACCCACAATCCACATTTATCCTCTGCACACATTGATTCAACTTCTCTTCTCTGATTTCTTGATTCACTGCTCTGCTTCACAAACTCTTCACCTAATCCATAATCAACATGGACACACCCCTTAACCTCTTCTTTCTTTTATTAGCCTCCTGGGTAGCTCTTGTTTCTGCAAATTTTTATAATGATTTCAAAATCACATGGTGCAATGGTGGTGTTAAAATCCTTGAAAATGGACCATAGTTGCAGTTTACTCTTGACCTCTCTTCACGAAATATTTGAAGATCTCATGCCATCACACTTTGTTCTTCTTCTGCACTTATTCTGCTAGCTACGCTTTTATATTTTGTTTCACATGAAACCAAATTGTTCTGTTATTGGTATTTATGTTTGTATAAATATTTACTATTTAGGGTGAATATTCTCCAACCAATATTTTATTTTCTACTCTCAGATTTGAGGTAAAAATGAATCAATAATAGTTTTAATATTTTCTTTTCTACTTCTATATCCATGGTAAAAATTAATCAATAATAGTTTGTGTGAAAGCCCAGGCCAAAAGATCCAAGAAATTAGTAGTAACCATGTTATAATCATGGGATGTTGATGTTCTTTTTTTTGAATGTTTCTAATTAAATATACAAAATGATTGAATCATAGTGCAATTTTCTACCTCAATTGATCCATAATCCATTATGATGTGAGTGAAAGAAAATATTTTCCTTTCTTTGGTATAAACCAATTCCATAACAATGGTCAAAAGTAGTAGAGAGATTTATTGTTTTGGCCAGAGATGATTTTGAAAGGATCAAATTGGATGCAAAACCCTATCTAAGAATAATGACATAACCTACCATACTAAATCAGTTTCTCCCAAGGTATCCTAAGCAATCCATAAATTATTTGGCGGTTCCTTTTTGATATTTTATGGAAATTTCAAACTATTACACATATGTTATTGCTCCATGTGGTATGACAATCACCACTATGGCTCAATAAAGGTATACTTAAGTGTCATCTGTATTCATTAATAACAATTTAAACTTGAATAATTACAATTTGATTATTTCAATTTTTTTGGTTTTCAATTTAGAATTAAATTATTTCTAAAATAAAGTTTAGCTAAATACAGTATATATGATTGATTTATGTTTTTTTGAATTTCAAATTCTAAATTTAATTATAACCTTTTTTTTATAACATTTAAATTTAATTTCATCAAATATCGAAAATTTTAAAGTAATATAAATTGTTTTCAAAAAGGTAGAGGTTGAGAAAGTATTGAAGTCTACCTTTATAAATTTTATCAAAATTTTCAAAGAAGTGTTTCTCTTTAAATTCATTCAACAATTTTTAAGGTATCTTTTATTTTACATGGAGTGCTTTGAAAAGAAAATTAGAACCAAAGGGCATAACCTAACTAATTAGTATCTTTTTTGAAGGATGTTTAATGTTAAAACTTTATTAGTTAAAAGTGAACTCATGAAGATTTTATTTGGCCAGACATTTGAATTTCCAAATAAAAATTAATCACTTGTTCTTGGGTTGTTGATATCAACAATCGAAAGGGTTTTCGTATCCTACTCTAGGCTCATAATCCTTTCTACAATTCAAAGACCAAATGTGTTGATCTTGATTGTTCAAATTTACCATACTTGTGGTAGAGTATGGTAATTTGAGATTTTCAACATAGTTGAGTTCAAAAGATTCATATTTTGACTTCATATATCCAAGGAAAATTTCAAGGATGGAAATTTATCTTAAATTTCATAAACTTTCACGAATCTTAATAATCCCTAATATGTGAATTGTAAAATGTTTGATGATAATTATATTTATAATTCTTTCATATTTGTCTATGTAAAATTTTGGCGATTTCTAAGGTAAGATAATTTTAGACTATAAAATTTGGGAAAATCTTCTTTAGAAAAAATGGAAATTGGCAAATATTTTTTTTTGGAAAAAGCATGGAAAATTAACCCACCTCTGAATATTAGCCCCTAAATTTTTCCTTGAATTGATATTCTTATAATTTATCCAAAATCATTTGATGCAAGTCACTATGATCTCGTCAACAGCCCACTCAAAAAGAGATTGATACAAATGTTTGCTAGAGTTTCAATTGGGAGAACAATGTAATTGGATCTCAATGAAACCCAAGAGATCCATATCAATTGCAAGAAATAGTAAATTTGGCATATAAAAATAGGGTGTGGATAAATTCCAACAATTCAAGTAGGAAAATACTTCAAACGCAAGTGTTTCCACTACAAATACATATGAATGTTTAACCAAAATACCAAATCAAGGTATTCTTGTCAATAATTCCTAAGGATAGAGATCTTTTCTATACCTGCAATGCATTCATTGGAAACTACACTAAATGACCAAAACGAGAGAACCTGATAATGTGGATAATCTTGTCATGTCAATTATGCAATTCCCAAGACCCCCCCCACCCCCCCCCCATCTTTAGCTAATATTCAAAATTCTACTTATATCCTTTGGCAACATCTGGTGAAACTTTCACTGTCATCATGGAAGAGTAATAGTTTAATGCTACTCTCTCCTGCACTACTGCCTTACAATGTTTCCTTTGCAACATCTAGTACAATTACTAGTTACTCACCTATCCACCCCCAAGTAACCTCCATTTTGGGTAGTCTACTTGCCACAAGGTTTTCTTGCATGGTCCCCCATCAAATATTTTCCCATCCATACTTAGGAAACCACCAGGCCAGAAAATCTACCTATCCCAAGGTTTTCCTGCATGAGGTAGTCATTAGTCTTACAATGCAATAAACATTTGGATTTCTCTAATAACATGTGCATGGATTCCATGGCTAAGTACCCATATGACATGCTCCATTACACTACATATGAAGTCTCATAGTCAAAGTACTGGTTATGACTTGCTCCTGTGTGACAAACAAAGTACCACATGACTCAATTCCATCACTGCAGTCTTCTTCCTAAGCTCCAAACTCCATAATTTCACCTTTGTCAGAAATTTTTGTTTACCATGATATATACTCAAAATTTTCAACCTAGAAATTTTAATTGCCTAATCCTTCCATCACTCAGAAGTATATTCTCATAGGCATGAGATTTGTAGTCATATCATTTTGCCCCCTTGCAACAATTGTTGATTTTTCATGGTGGCTTGGTCTTACACACCACCCAACACTTTGCCTACAACCTATCTTTCAATCAACCAACACTTTTCATTGCTTATATACATATATATGCAATCTCTTTTATTATAAAACATTTTAGCAGCCTGAAGTGACTACGAAATTATTATACTCATAACAATTCCATCACTCCAATTAATTTCAATCGAATTGAAATGATATAGTCATTGGACTATATAGGTGCATCACATTTATTCCAAGCATTTCATAATGCAATTTAATATTTATTCGAGTAAACCAATATTCAGAAATGAGAAATGCATATCTCTAAAATCATTAACATTTTAGCTCTTCAATTCACTCAACATGCCTTACAAGAATTATTGGAATGTTTCATAACAAAAGCTTCTTGCCTTCACAATACCACTTCGTGGTATTCATGCAAAGTATGCATTAATTTGAAATAATAGTTTTCAAATGCAATTGAAGGAATTCTTATCCAATTCCTTTTATCACTCCTTTTTACCTTGGCATGCACATACCTCATTTACTTGGTTGTGATTACTAGCACTTCCAATGGAATCCTTTTGAAAGATCTAGTTCGTGATAACAATCGTGTTGTTGCAATACCTAATGATAACATTCTTCTTGTTGCAATTCCCAACAATTCCCAAAATAATTTCATCTTCACACATTAATCATAAATTCATCAACTTAACTATCCATAAATTTCAATGAAAACATCATAGAGTAATCTTCATATATATTCAATTACAACATATCCTCATCCATGTTAAATATAAATTATCATTTCATTTTTTATCATTTTAATTCATCCTCAGAACAAATATAAAAAGCATAAAGCTAACATCTTAATAATGATATTCATAAGCCATAAGTCATTCTTGCCCACATTCCCTGTCGAAATATACACGAACTCGACTCTCTTCTTGAATTTTAAATGTCATCATACTTTTAAAAAAATATTGTCTCTTGAAACAATGAGTTTATATGAATGGGTTAGTGCTTGAATCCATTATCTATTAACAAGGATGCGCAGCTAGTGTTCTTGCATCTTAGTTTAGTTATTGAATTTTGAAAAGTATGAATTAGCTCCCATATTTGAACAAGGGCTACAATAATACTAGGATCTATGGGCTCCATAAAAATCACAAGGAAGGAGCTCCCCTAAGGCCCATTGTCAACACCATTGGAGGTCCTACCTATCTTCTTGCTAAGTTCCTTACCTTAAAGCTTAAACCCTTATTTGGTCATACATAGTCCTTCATCAAAGACTTTACTTCCTTTATTGAGGAGCTCAAGGACATTAAGCTTGACTCTGACAACATTCTTGTTAGTTTTAATGTAGTTTCCCTGTACACTTTCATCCATATAAATGAGGCCATGGAGGTGATAAACCGCCTAACATATCCTGATACCGCTCAGTTAGTCGAGATCTGCCTCACTTCCACCTTTTTCAGTTCTGAAGGAGAATTCTTTGAGCAAACCTGTGGGGTTGCCATGGGTTCACCCCTATCCCCTGTCGTTGCAAATATTTTTATGGAAGATTTTGAATCCAAGGCTCTAAACTCAACCCGCCTCCTGCCTAAGCTTTGGAAAAGGTATGTAGATGACACTAATGTCATCTAGTCTCATGGCCAAGAGGAGTTAGATCTCTTCTTCGTTCACCTCAACAGTCAATCCTCAGCCATTAAGTTCACCAAGGAACAAGAAGTCGATGGTTGCCTCCCTTTCCTTGATATTATTATTTCTAAGAATAGTGATGGTTCCCTCTCCCACCAATTTTTTTCGTAAGAAAACACATACGGAATAGTATCTTCATGCGAGTTCCCACCATTTCCCGGCTCAGAAATCGGGTGTTCTCAACACCCTTGCTACTCATGCCCTAAGGATCTCTGATGAAAAGAGCTTCAAGAAGGAGAAATCCCATCCCCTTAATGTCTTTGTTGAGAATGGTTATAATAGATACATGGGTTAGAAAGCTTTCCTCAAAGCTGCCAAGAATTCGTTAACTAAAAGAGAATCGAAAGAGCAAATTTCAGGTGTCCATCTTCCGTTTGCTCGGGGGACCACTGATAAGATTGTGAGGATTCTTAAGAAGCATAACATCCCCTCGAATTTTAGACTCCTTAACACCATTTGTAAGTCCCTCAAATCAGTGAAGGATCCTATCGACCCTAAGGACATGGAAGGGGTATATATTATCCATTGTTCCTATGGGACCCCCTATATTGGTGAGACTGGTCGCTCCATTAATCGAAGAATTAGTGAGCACGCAGTTGACCTTAAACATAGGAGAAGCAAGTCTTCTACTTTAGCAGAGCATGCGCAGAAAACCAAACATCATGTTTGTATTGAGGAGGCTAGTGTTATTACTAGAGTTTCGCAGTTCCATCACTAGAAATTTAGGCAAGCCCTTGAGATTGAAAAAAGGCCGAACAATCTCAATAGAGAGGATGGCTGGAAGATTAGTAGTTGTTGGGTCCCAGCCCTCTCTTCCTATTCATTTTCTTCCCTTCCTCCCCTCCCTCGTTTATTTCATGTTCTTGTTTTCTTATTAGTAAGTTTCCCCTTGTTATCCCGTATCCTTTGGCCTTTGTTCTTTGATGAGTTGTTGATATAGTATGAGGTATTTTAATAGCATTTAGTTTATGCTATTAGTTATATACTAATCATTTTAACTTAATTAATATAAGAAAAATAATTACTTTAATATTGAAATCAATCTATCATAATATGTTAATTTAACAATTAAAAAACAATTAATTAAATCTAATATTTAAAATATTATAGTTTTATTCTTTCTAACACTTAAATTATTCTAATATTTAAAATATTTTATTAAATATCTAATACCTTTTAACTAACTATTAATTTAATAATCATTTAATTAATTTATTTTGATATCTATATATTATATATATATATAATTAAATTTTTTATAAAAATAGTAAACCTCTATGTATTCATATATCCTTTACTTTTAATTATATAATAATATAACTAACTATAAATTTAATAATCAATTAAATTAACTTATTTTAATTAAATATGGTTATGCCCTAGGTCCAGTCCAACTAACCGTTTCCCAATCAAATTTAGCCGTTAGTCAATATAGTCGTTGCCTGGTCAAGAATTATAGTCGTTGGAGGTTCTGCTCTGACTATTTAACATGCAAATCCGGATCTGATTCTTCAACTTGTCCTGACGATGAACCACACTGGTTGGTTCAAAACATGTCGACAAATGAAATATCATGTGATTTACGCTGAAAAATCTCTCATAAAAATAATACATTTTTATTTTGTCCAGTGAGGTAACTTAATTGGTGATTACCTTGTTATGAAGTATTGATGCAGGAGCATTTGGACTTAGCCAACAATGTGATGGTTTTTTCACATGTTGTGGCTAAATGAGTTGAATTTCATTGACTTGAGTGGTAAAAAGTTAGTTTTGGTAGAGAGGGTTGGATCTCTCGAAGATGAGCTTTACTTCATTATTGTAATAATTAGAAAATTGTATTATTTTACACTAGGGGATAAGTTGTTAGCATAGGTGTGTAATAGATATTACAAATAGAGATTTGATTGTTAGATTGATTAAAATAGAGATCCAGTTGTTAGTGCAGTTAGAATAGGATTTGACTCATAAAAGAGAAGAAAATGTAATGGAAATGGATTGGCTGAGATGATTGAGAATTGAGTGAGAGGCAAGAGTTTGAGTGATAGATAAGGTTTTGAGATAGAGGCCAAATAAATTGGTGTAATTGAGCTGAGAGGGCCAAGACTCTGTAACTTCTATTATATTGAAAAAATTGATTTAGTGTGCAACTGTGTGTAATCCGGGTGAAGACTCTCATTTAACTCTGTGTATCCGCGTTCTGAAACGTAACTAGGTATTTTCTTTGTTTTCGCACTTTAATCATAAATCTCAGTGTTTATGGGTTTTATCACTAACACAGTCATTTAGCGTTAAGGGGTAATCTTGGAATTAAGTGCTAAAAGACTTATCAAGCGCTTTATTTAAGTTTTATTTATAGCACGTTGTTGTATTAGAAAAGCGGGTTTGATCAGCAAAGGTAGTTATCAGGCGAAGGAAAAGTTGTAAGTGGTAATTCGGGGTAGTCACCCAATTCCACTAACCAAGCGAAATGTAGCATTCAAGTGGAGAGAGAAAACCACTTTATCAGGCGAGTAATCCTCGTGCAAGTAGCTCACACGATATTGCTATTAACCATTGGATCAAGAGTGATTTGATCAACGGTAGATGAAGACCGGATTGATTTATTGATCAAGTTGATTGATGACCATTAGATCTGGAAAGAGGAGATCAACGACGTAGAGTGATCGTCGAATTGTTTTGGTTGATCGGGGTGAGTGATGACCATTAGATCTGGAGAGAGGACATCAACGGTGTAGAGTGAAGTTCCTATTAAAAAGGGAAAGTCAATGTGGGACTGACGTTTTTAGGGGAAAAGCAGGACCCTCAGTGTAAAGTAAGCCACATACAAAATCCAAATTGAACGCATCTTATTGGTTATAAAGTAACCAATAGTCTAGTTTAAAGACTACCACCTTGTTTTTCATTAGCCTCCTGAGTCATTTTAGTATCAGACCACGGAGATTGAGTTTGACTGTAGTAAGCATGCCACTGAGGAGAGGAGCTGGCATAGGTCGAGGAAGACCTGAAGCAAATGCAGTTCTGCTGGAAGAGATCCGGAGTCTACGTACAAGGATGGACATAATGTAGATTGCTCATAGGAGAACACTTGATGGAGGAGTTGACAGTGCTGTAGAAGAATCTTCTGAGGAAGAAGAAGAGGAGGAAAATGAAACTACCAAATTTATCAAGATGTTAGCTAAAGTAGGTGGAAAACCAAAGGTGGAAATTCCTGCATATGAAGGGAGTCTCAATGCAAAAGATCTAATGGATTGGATCAGTTCATTGGACAAATGTTTTGACTATGAGGAGGTCGATGAAAAAAGAAGGTGAAATTTGCAGTTACTAGATTGAAGGGTCATGCAACTATTTGGTAGGATGAACTACAAACATCTAGAACAAGAAAAGGAAACTCCAAGATCAAGCAATGGGACAAAATGGTGAGTAAAATGAAAGCTAAATTTATGCCAAAATATTATTAGTTAAATATTTTCAAACAATTACAAAATTTAAGGCAAAAAAGGAATGTATGCTAAAGACTATACAGAAGAGTTTTATAGATTGAGTATTAGAGCAAGACATGCAGAGGATGACATGGAGAAGGTAGCCAAATATATTAATGGCTTAAGATATGACATACATGATGAGATCAGCTTGCTGAGTCTGAAGACCATTGAAGATGCCTATCAAGCAGGTTTGAAGGCAAAAGAGAAGATGTTGAGAAAAAAATCAGAGGAATAGAGGGAAAAGTTCAGTAAGAGGTAGAGGAACTACCAGATCAAGGTCACAAAAACATTAGAATGATGCAGGAAATTCAAATAGTAGACCACCACAGAGGGGAGATTTTAATAGAGGAAGATTTTCACCTAGAGGAAGAGGTCGAGGAAGAGATATTCGATGTTACACATGTGGAGAATGGGGACATGGATCATGGTATTGTCCTCATAATAGAACAACAAGTCGTAGGAATGTGAATGTCACTGAGGCAAAGGAAGAAAAACCTCAAATTACAAACAAGGAAGAATCCCCTGAAGTAGGAGAATCCTTCTTGTTGAAAAGGGCATTGCTTAAGGCAGAGAAAGAGATTGTAGAACCAGCTCAGAGGAAGAGTTTATTCAGAACTACATGCAAATCCAAAGGTAAATGTTGTAAAGTTATAATTGACAGTGGAAGCACTGATAACCTTGTTTATACATAGATGGTGGACAAGCTAGGATTAGTGAAGAAAGTACACCCTACTCCTTACAAAGTGTCATGGTTGCAGAAAGGACATCATATTACTATGACAGAACAATGCAAGGTAGAGATATAGATTGGTACTTATAAAGATGTGATATTGTGTGATGTAATACCAATGGATGTATGCCATGTATTGTTGGGAAGACCTTGGCAGTTTGATCGAAAAGCTATTCATGATGGGAGGAAAAATACTTATACTCTGGAAAAGGATGGAAGTAAACATACACTACTACTATTGAAGGATGAAGCTGACAAAGGAGCATCTGGAAATAGTGTTATGCTGATGAGTGGAAAGGAGTTGTTGCAAGAGGTTGGAAAAGGTGAACAAATGCATTTTGTTGTCATAGGGAGACCTAAGGTAATTTTGACTTCCACAAACTTAGATGATTTACCTGAAGAAATCAAAACTCTGTTGAATGATTTTGCTGATATTATTGTGGATGAGTTGCCAAGTGCATTGCCACCAATCAGGAGTATTAGTCATCATATTGATCTAATACCAGGAGCAAGTTTTCCAAACAAAGAAACTTACAGATTAACTCCTCAAGGGAATGCAGAACTTGGAAGACAAGTGCAAGAACTGATGGACAAGGGACTAATCAAAGAGACTCTTAGTCCATGTGTTGCACCAATAGTACTTGGTTCAAAGAAAGGAGGTGAATGGCGTATGTGTACAAATTCCAGAGCCATAAACAAGATCACTATCAACTATAGATTTCCTTTACCATGCATGGATGATATGATGGAATGTTTGAGTGGGTCAAATTATTTTACTAAAATAGATCTGAAGAGTGGATATCATCAAATAAGAATTAGAGAAGGAGATGAATGGAAGACTGCATTTAAAACAACCAGTGGGTTGTATGAGTGGTTAGTGATGCCTTTTGGACTCACTAATGCACCTAGCACATTCATGAGATTGATGAATGAAGTCTTGAAGGAATATGCAGACAAGTTTGTTATTGTTTATCTTGATGATATTCTAGTTTTTAGTAGAATTAAAGAAGAGCATCTTAAATTGGTTTTAAGAACTCTACAGAAAGAGAAACTACTAATAAATCTGAAGAAATGTAGTTTCATGAAAGAAGATTTAATTTACTTGGGATTTTTAGTTTCTAAAGAAGGGTTGAAAATGGGTCCAGAGAAAGTCCAAGCAATTTGGAACTGGCCTATTCCAAGGAATATATTTGAGGTAAGAAGTTTTCATGGTCTTGCAAGCTTTTATAGGAACTTTATCAGAGGTTTTAGTCAGATTTGTGCACTAATTATTGGAACAATCAAGGAGACTAATCAACCATTCAAGTGGACAGAAGCAGAAGACAAGAATTTTAAGTTTTTAAAGAGGAAAATCACAGAGAAATCAATTTTAGCTTTACCTGATTTTGAAAAAGTATTTCAAGTTGAAACAGATGCTAGTGGAGTTGCAATTGGAGCAGTTTTGAGTTAGGAACAGAGACCAATAGCATACTTCAATGAGAAATTAAATGAAGCTAAGAAGAAGTATTCTTCTTATGATAAATAATTTTATTCTATTGTACAAGCCTTAAAAAATGGAGACATTATTTTCTACCAAAGGAGTTTATATTATATTCTGACAATCATGCATTACAGTTCATAAACAACCAAACAAAATTGAACCAGAAACATGCCAAGTGGGTAGAGTTTTTGCAGAGCTTTACTTTTGTGATAAAACACACAAGTGGTAAGTTGAACAAAGTTGTTGATGCTTTAAGCAGTGTAAATTTCATTGTGCAAGAATTAAAAGTTGGTGTTATAGGATTTGAAGAAATGGTTGAAATATATAAAGATGATGCAGATTTCAAAGATATTTGTATAGCAATACAAAATCCAATAGTTCATAACAGAAGTGAGTGGTTAGATTATCTTATCCGAGGAGGATTATTTAAAGGCAACAAGTTATGCATTCCCAAATGTTCTATGGGGGAAAACATAATAAAGGAGAAACACAGTGGAGGATTATCTAGTCACTTTGGACAAGATAAAACCTTTGCTTAGGTAAATTTTTTTTACTATTGGCCAAAGATGTAGACTGATGTTAAGAGATTTGTTGAGAAGTGCAGTATATGTCAGCATGCTAAAGGGAGAAGCCAGAATACAGGATTGTACCAACCATTACCAATACCAAACTGACCATGGGATGTAGTTAGCATGGATTTTGTTTTGGGGTTACCTAAAACTCATAGGGGGAATGGTTCCATTTATGTTGTGGTAGATAGATTTTCCAAGATGGCACATTTCATTTCATTTAAGAAGACTAGTGATGCAACTCAAATTGCTAATCTATTTTTTTAAGAAATTGTAAGATTACATGGATTACCTGTAAGTATTGTGTCTGATAGAGATATAAAGTTTGTAGGGAATTTATGGATAACTCTTTGGAAGAAACTAGGTGCTAACCTTAGTTTTAGTTCAGCATACCATCCTCCAATAGATGGACAGATCGAAGTGGTAAATAGAAGCTTGGGAAGCATATTGAGAAGTTTAGTGTATCAAAATCCTAAGCAATGGGGTTTATCACTAGCTTAGGTTGAGTTTTCTTATAATGATACTCCAAACCGAAGTACTGGAATAAGTCCATTTCAGATTGTTTTTGGGATGAATCTAAGAGGTGTGTATGAGCTCTGAAATTTGGGTAAACATGAGACAAGAAGTGCAAAAGCTGAAGAGATTGTAGAGCAAATGTAGAGACTAAAAGAAGATGTTAAAGGGAGATTGGAGGAAAGCAGTGGGAAATACAAACAGAGAGTAGATATGAAAAGAAGAGAGAAATAATTCCAAGGGGGAGATTTAGTGATGGTGTATTTGAGAAAAGAAAGATTTCCTGCTAAGACTTACAAAAAACTAAAAATGGAAAAGATAGGACCATGTAGAATTGTAAGAAAGTTTTCAACTAATGCTTATGAAATTGAATTAGCAGAAGGGATTGGAATATCACCTATATTCAATGTCGCGGATTTGTATCCATACAAAGAGACAGAGATAAAGCTACAGGAGGAAACTACATAAGATGAAGTTCAAACTTTGAACTGGAAGAACAAATGCCAAAGACAGTTAAGAAGGAGGTGGAAGTTGTTTTGGAGAAAAGAGTATCCAAAAGAACCAGAGGACAAGTTTATTTTCAATATCTCGTAAAATGGAAAGGACGGTCAGTGGAGGATGCTAGTTGGTTGGCAGCAACAGAGTTGCAGAAGTATGGAGTAAACCCTGAAAGTCTGAGGGATGATTCTTTTCTTCTCTGAGAGTCTGATGCAGGAGCATCTGGACTTAGCCAGCGATGTGATGTTTTGTTCACATTTTGTAGCTAAATGAGTTGAATTTCATTAACCTGAGTGGTCAAAAGTCAGTTTTGGTAGAGAGGGTTGGATCTCTCGAAGATGAGCTTTACTTCATTAATGTAATAATTAGAAAATTATATTATTTTAGAGTAAGGGATAAGTTGTTAGCATAGGTGTGTAATAGAGCTTAAGAATAGAGACTTGATTGTTAGATTGATTAAAATAGAGATCGAGTTGTTAGTGCAGTTAGAATCGGATTTGACTCATAAAAGAGAAGAAAATGTAATGGAAAAGGACTAACTAAGATGATTGAGAACTGAGTGCTAGGCAAGAGTTTGAGTGATAGATAAGGTTTTGAGACAGAGGTCAAATAAATTGTTGTAATTGAGCCGAGAGGGCCAAGACTCTGTAACTTCTATTATATTGAAATTGATATAGTGTGCAACTATGTGCAATCCAAGTGAAGACTCTCGTTTACCTTTATGTATCTGCGTTCTGAAACGTAACCAGGTATTTTCTCTGTTTTCACACTTTAATTGTAAATCTTAGTGTTTATGGGTTTTATCACTAAATCACGATCATTTAGCGTTAAGGGTAATCTTGGAATTAAGCGCTTTATTTAAGTTTGATTTAATACACGTGGTTGTATTGGAAAATCAGGTTTGATCAGCAAAGGTGGCTATAGGGCAAAGGAAAAGTTGTAAGTGGTAATTTGAGGTAGTCACCTGATTCCACTAACCAAGCGACACATAACACTCAGGTGGAGAGAGAAAAATGTTTTATCGAGTGGGTAATCCCCGTGTAATTGGCTTACCTGATATTGTTATTAACCGTTGGATCAAGAGCGCTTTGATCAACGGTGGAGGAATATCGGATTGTTTTATTGATCGGGTTGAGTGATGACCGTTAGATCTGGAAAGAGGAGATCAACGACGTAGAGTGATCACATAATTGTTTTGGTTGATCGAGGTGAGTGATGACCGTTAGATTTGGAGAGAGGAGATCAACGGCGTAGAGTGAAGCGCCTATTAAAAATGGAAAGTCAACGTGGGACTTACGTGTTTAGGAGAAAAGCGCGACCCTCAGTGTAAAGTAAGCCATGTACAAAATCCGCTTGAACGCATCTTATTGGTTATAAAGTAACCAATAGTCTAGTTTAAATACTACCACCTTATTTTTCATCAGCCTCCTATGTCAAGTACTATGTAAACAATGAGATTCAAAGCCCTATGGGCCAAACCAACAAAGAAAATAAACACTCTTAATTCATAAAATTGATATATGTCATTACTTAGACGCATCAATTAAGCATGCAAATTTTGGATTCCTTATATTGAAAATTTGTTCTTAGTTTCTATATGTATGAATTAATAATATATAGTATAATTGTTAAAATAATGTTTTTAATTTCTAAGTTAAGACTATATTTGCTTTTGAGAAAAAACATTTAGTTAGTATAATAAATATTATTATTTATAGTATTTTGTGAACAATAGTGTGCAAATATGTTCTTATTCATTAAAAACTAAAAAGATATTTCTATCCATTCAAAATAAAAAATAAATAA
The DNA here is from genome assembly GCA_000404065.3 of Pinus taeda. Lineage (NCBI taxonomy): Eukaryota > Viridiplantae > Streptophyta > Pinopsida > Pinales > Pinaceae > Pinus > Pinus taeda. Next base: position 142,991 of record APFE031491559.1, on the reverse strand, counting down.
GAAAGTTATTTAATATTCAAAATAAAATAAAATATAATAATATTTTAATTTTAAGATTGAAATCTAATTATAAATCAAATTGATATATAATATTCTTGTATTCCCAAAAAACAATGATATTTTTCATAAGAATTTCACTAAAAACAATTTGAGCAAATGTATAAAACCACTTTATTATAGAATAAGAAATTACACTAAGTTTCCTACCCTAACAAAATGGAGTTTTTAATACTCAAAATGAAGTCGATACTTTGACAAGAGTATAGTAAGAAGAAGCAAAGCATATATGGATAAATATATAAGTGACATATATTTATGCATATAAGGTTGTATGTGATCAAGAAATGTTAAGTGATGGGAAGATTCCATCCTAATGTTAAAGGAATCAGAGAAGGTATGGATAAATGACCTTAGTAAAAGTCAAGTCAAAGTAATCAAAATTATAAATTATAAATTATAGATTATTATCAAAATTGCACATTAAACAAGTTGTAAAAAAAATTTCCATGCTAATAAATTTATATATTTAAAATTTTAAAATTACAATTTTCACAATGATGAGTTTATTAATTAGATTTGAAGGATGATAAAAATAAATAAATAAACACACTTTTAATTCTTAGTGCACTGACGATGCCCATCAACACCATAGTAACCACAATTCAATGACTAGTTAAATCTTAATTAATAAATTTACACTAAATCCATATCAATTAGACTACAAAACAACATTAAAAAATATTTAACCAAATTAACATTTAGATTACAATATTCTCTAAGTCTCAACCAATAATAATAGTAATAATAAGTCATTTTATTATTTTAGCTAACTATTTAGCAAACTAAATTAAAACCATTATCATTATATGAATATTTTGTAATTAACCCAATGAACAAATTTATAAAAACTAACCATTTACAATTTGTTCCTTCACTGCATTCATTTATTTGACTCATTTGCCATTTGTTCTTTCAGCGTTCATTTATTTGACCTATAGGTTGTAACGAGAGTAATCATAGGTTTCAAAAATAAACACCGCCACATAATGACAAGTCAAAATTAAACAAAGTTTAGGCCAAATTGACATGACTATGTTGTAAGACGTACGCAAGCCAAACTGACATGACACAAAGAAAGTTACACTTGTTATTATGTTGTTGGTTTTACAAAGTCGTTATTACCAAGTAAGAATAAAATGAACTAAACCAATTGCATGTTAAATAAATATATTTAATATATTTAAAAAAAAAATAAAATAAAAATATATATTCATACTAACATTAATGAAAGGTTGAAGAACCGAAATTTGACCATGTTCAAAATGATGGTGAGAAAAAATACAAATTTATGAGAGACCTAACGTTTTATTATCATAAACACATAAGTAGAAGTTATTTTGCAATGATGTTACTATACAATATTAAAGTAATAGTTCTCCAGTTAAAAGGAAGATTTAGGTCTTCTAATATATTCCAAAAATGAGTCATATGTATTATCAACAAAAATCTTTTTAATAACAAATAAATATTATAGGACATTGAGTTTGTTTGAATAAAGTTGCTGGAAAAAATGATTGTAAGTTTAATATAATGGTCTTCAATTAAGCTAAATCCAGCCTAGCCATGAACTCTTTTTCTATATTGTTTATCTTCTGTTACTATATATATATATTATATATATATATATATATATTTTGTTTATCTTCTGTTACTATATATATATATTACATTACAAAATTAAATTAGTTTTAAAAATCAATATAAAATTTATATAAAATTAAATATTAAATAATTAATCTATCAATTTTGTTTTTTTAATGAGTTGTATTTAATTTTTTTATAAATTGGTTTAATAAATAAATATTATATTAGATTAATTATTTTTTTTTAATTTAAAAATATTAATAATATAATATAATATAAATTTAATAATAATAATGATTTTATTTAAAATTTTAATAAAATGTATAGTTTTGTTTATAGTGGAGGGGTAGATTTAAGAGCATATATACTAAAGCATAGATGTGTACATTAAGTTCAGACATGACTTGTGCATATTGATGGTTTTCATCAATATTATATGAATTCTTAGAGATGGTTTAAAGGAAATCTGTGGAGCTCAAACATATTGACATGTTATGATATGTTGTAGGCTTTACACATTGACATGATATGTTGTACGCTTTACACATTGACATGACATGTGATAGGGCTTTACACATGACATAGCTTTGCATGGCTCAATGTGGTAAATAAGAGTAAAATGAACTTAACCAATTATATATTAAATAAATAAATTTAATATATTTAAAAAAATAAATATAATATAAATCTTATATATTATAATTCAATTTTTTTAATCAATATTAATTAAAAGTCAACACAATATCTATTATATTGTATTAAAAAACATGAACTCATATTATCAAATATTTTTTAATAAATGTATTTTTATTATAAATAGATAACCTTAAAACCATTGTCATTATCAAAAATCTATTAAAACTCCTATAATGTTGTTATTATCTAAAATCAATTATAAATACCATCATAGTTAATGCTTCAAAGATATTATAATGATCCATTGAAATACCTATCATATTATTTTAAACAACTTACAAAGTGAACATCTACTTTAAACCACTAATCAGTTCAGAGGTTACGGTTATATAGTTATATGTGTAAGGTTTGGTTTTCACAGGTCAGACAATCCAATTGTGAATAAGACTATATACAACTGAAAATTATTTCAGACCAAAATTATTCAAAAACCACAAAGATTTAAACATTCAAATCAGATATGAAACTTTTCCCCGATCAGTTGTTACACCCTCGACCATTTTCCCGCATAGTTGACAACCTTGTTTTTTTAAATATGCTCAGTTTTCCATGAATCTAGACACAGCAGTTAGTTCACAGTCTTTTGCTACAAACTAGATAGCCATTTGTTGTAGGTCACAGATTTTCTGATACATGTTAACAAATTAATAAATCTCTCAGCCACATGGGCAATTTTTTATTTTTTTAAATTCAGCATATGGATTTATTTTGTTGAACCGTGGAGTTGCTCAACAACCTTTGTGGAAAAGGTTCCAATTTAAATGTCTGGTCGTAGAGATTCATTTTAATTTTATTTTTAAAAACATTTAATAATAATGATTGACCGTGAAAAGGTTATATCTAATAATAATATTTTGCACGATAGATATAAAATTACTCTTTGTTTTAGATAAGTTCAATTTTTAAATAATGTTGTCTTTTGAATTTAAAGGGCGTTACTATTTATAAAAGATATATTTTAAAATGTATGATTGAATAAAAAAATGAACAAAGAACGAGTCATATTTCTTTCATTGCAATGTTTCACTGTACGAAGTTTCCAATCCCATTTGCAATTTTGTCTTCTGGGGACGGTGCCTTCAATCATACAACACCAACTCCATTTAACGCAAAATACAGTGACTAATAAGTCGGGTGAACATTATTATTTAAATATTAAATGTTATATATATATATATGTTAATGTTATGATATATATTTATTTATTGTAATAATCTAATGAAACATATTCACTTACGGTGATAATTTGATGATAAATATGTTTTTTAGTGGGGAAAGAGCATTTTCATTGAAGAAGCAACATTTTACATATAATCACCAAAACTAGTAGATACAACAGCCAAAGCTGCGAAGCCAAATTAATGATACATATATTTATCTCACACAATATATAATAATAATAACACTGCATAAATATTAATGGCTAAATAATGAAGTTTTGATGTAGCAATTTATAAATAGTGTATAATTTTGAGAATAGAAAAGTAAATAGGATATAGTTTAATAGTTAAGTGAGTAGTTAGGTCGAGAAATTTAGTTTTCCCAAGTTAAGTAAAGAGATTTATCCCCCACAAGCGTGTTCGAAACTCATGCAAAATTATACATGCTTGAAAGCTACTCCAAACATAATAATATATTTCAATAGTACAATGCTCTAAGTGAGCTGGCCACACGGTCTCTGTGTTGACGTTGAATGCGTTCAAGCCAATCACAGATACGTTTTCGAATTAACATGTTGGAAAACGACGCGACAGATCCGGGTTGATGGCTGCCCCGGGTTGATGGTTCTTCCTAATTTGGCCACGCAATGAAGAATGGAGATAGTGGCATTGGTGGGTTATGACTAATGACAACCATATTATTTTCCTGACCAACGGACTGGGGCGTTTCACATCACTGTGATATGTGACGCGTCATCATCTATTCTGCACGAGGTTTCCAACCCGATGGGACACTCTAACGCCTTCAATGGTGTCAAACTACGCCATAATATCTCAGGTTTCATGTCCATGGCCATGTCACATATGCCAGCGTTGCTTGTCTATGTTTTTGGTGTGTTTTGGTTTTCCAAATATTTTTTATTTAAAATGTATTTTTAGATGTATAAATAAATTTTATTTTTGAAATATTTTAGATATACTGGATTGGATTATGTGAAGTTAATCGTTTATTTTTTTAAAATATGTCAAAAAAATCTAAAATATAAAATATAAATTTACCAACCTTAGGCTTCGATGTAGATATGTTTTTTTATTCTTTTTAACCATTATTATTGGTTTTTATTATAAAATAGTCGATTAAAGATTAATATTTTGGTTATATATAGTATTAGAATGTAAAAATTTTGATTTTTTTAATAATTTATTATTTAAACTTTGATTAACCCCGGCGATAAAATTAAATAGTTGATATAATGAATATTTTATTTTATTTAAATTATATTTTTGATGTATAATTAATTTAAATTTTAAATTTATATAATTTTTAAATCATATCTTTTTTAAAATTATTAGTTCAATTGAACAGTAGAAGTAGAAGGCGAATAGGATTATACAATTTAAGGCACTCAATTGATTTGTAAATCAGCCATATTAAAACCTGAATGTAGATCCCAAAATCATTTTGACAACTTAAGATACTCATGGGAGTAGCATTTTTCTTAAAAAAAAATTAAACATAACTTTCCATTTCAAAACTCACACAATTAGCAAATTTTTTCTTAATTATTTAATTAAATTTAAATCCACAACAATATAATTTTTTATTTTTTTTTAAATATATATCAAATGTTTTAGATAAATGGGTAGTTTGGTAAGATTGTAAAGTAAAATTTGTTTGTTTGTATTAGTGTTGAACTTTTAGGAAAAGTTATGAGATTATTATTCACCTATAAACATTTTATTTTTAGATAATTAAAAAAAGTATTAGGTTAAGAATTTATTGAGTTAAATAATGAATAGGTAATATAAGAAAGGAAATTTTAATTTTTTTTGGAAAAGTTGTAATACTTTTGGAAAACATATTATCTAACATTTATTTATTTATTGGTTGGGAAAAATTAAAGTATATGTGATGTAAATATTATTTTTAATTTTAGTAATGAAATATGAAATTATGTCAACATGATTAATTTTTTCAGGAATATATTCAAGGCAACTAATATGAGAGATTAGTTTTAACTCTCACGAAAATAGTTGGAGTCGGTCTAGAGGGGTAGAAACAAAAACAAACTAAAAATCCTCGTCATTCTTATGGATTTTGGTAGAGATAAAGAGAGAAAAGACAAAAAAGTGATATAGAAACAAGCCACTTAAATAATGAACATGATTAGAGAAAAATGTCATGCAATGGATTCTGTGAAAAGGAACCATGGGAGATAAAGACATATAGTTTCCTTGAAAGAGATTACTAGTGGGAAACAAAGACTAGAACCTAGAAAATTAGTAGGGCATCGCCAAGGGTTCAGGGGGTGAATCTCGACAAATACTTCTGAATAATTTTCTTGACAACTAAGGGTGAAGCTCAGGGGGAATGACAAATAATTGGTTCAAGGTTGGGAGGATTGTGGAATCCTTCAACCTATTCATGAAAGGAACTATATAAGTATGTATTTGATTACTTGGTGAATTATAGAATGTAGCGATAGAGAAATGTATTATAAATTTTATGGATTGATAGAATGAAAAGACATCAATTTCTAATGGCGGATGTATTGTTGTTGATTATCATTATTTATATCTAGAAAAAAATAGTTGTATTTTTCCTAACTTTATCGTTATAGGCACAATATATCTATAGGTGTTAAAACTGTGGTCTTCTTGACCTTGTTAGTAAATAGAGAGGAATTAGTAGACCATGTTAGGATTTTCTTTAGTGATATCTACAAAAGAAAAGAACTGAGTAGGTTAACTACTATACAAATATTTTTTGGATAAATATTGAACTATGGGTAAAATAAACCATGTATACTGAGTCTATATTGATTATGGAAACCTTTAAAAATTAAAAAATGGGTTCCAGAAACCTATAAGTTACAAAGAGAGTTTTCAAAGATACTTATAGATGTATATATATTTAGGTAAAGGTATTTCATATAATAGAGGGATTAGAATTTGGGCTTCTGTAGAGATTAGAAGTACATGCCTATATAACAATTATTTTGTTCTACAACTCATACCACCAAGTCTTGGACACCAGTGGAATAGAGCTCAAAATACCAATGAAGAGCCCCCAATGTAGGGATTCACTGGGCCTATAGCTTATATATATGTGTGTATGTGTGTGAAGAAATTTCATAACTCTAAAAAAAAAAAGTGTGCAAAGGAAGTCAACTTTAAATTCATTCCAAAGTTCCAACTGTGATAAATGTTTTTCTAACCATTAAAACAGAGAAACATATATAGATTCAATTCATAGAATAAAGTTTGAAAAGAGAAGTATCACTACAACTCGAGTCACACACAAAAACACACACACAAGAAGCATGCATATAACCAACAATTCCTTCAAGATTATTCGAATAACATAATGAAATCCCATAAATGATAGATATATACATATAATATTGCAATGGTGTAAATACCAAAGAAGTAACTTTGTATATTCAAAAAGATGTATTGTTGACCTAAATAATCATTCACACAATGTTTTTAGGTTAAGCAAGAGAGATAAAACCTTCATACAAAACCATCTTCCAACAATTATCAATACAACAATTAAGTACAAAGAGCATCATTGAGAAACCAACAATGCGTCCTCAATTTTAAATGAAAAATACAATAATACTCTTAATCAAAAGGAAACACCCAAGTCTAGCCTAAGGTTAAATCTCTGTAACCCTATCACATTTTTTCTTAAGGAAATCATAAGTAGGTTCATAGAACTTCAACACAGGTAACCTGACAAAGAAATTAGAAAGATAATGTGAGCACATGCAGCCTGGACCTGGAGTTAGAAGAGAATTCGAGAAGTGCCTTAGTCCAACTACCTATAAATTTCATAAATCCAAGCCTCCACAGAAGTATACATGTAAAAGGAAACAAAATATAGTAAAAACATGTGCAAAATATTTATGATAACAAGAACGAAAAGGAGAACGATGCCACAAGTATTTTAAGTAAATTGAATACCTAGAAGTGAGCAAGTAAGGACGCCACTCGTCTTACCAAGTGGATGAAATTTAACCTTAAAATTATAAATGCTCAGAAAGGAGGTAAGAATTGGAGAAAAAATAGTTTAAGGAATTACACTAAAGAGTTAAGTGAGTTAGAGTTTAAAAAAAATTACCCTGGAAATGGTACAAGATGGCCATCTCTAAAATAATTAGGAAACCCCTTTCTTGAGCAACCTGAAGGGGATATGGAGTTACCGCTATGGAACCCTATTGAGAAAAATTACAACACCTACAAAACAAGTTAGCATAGGTTAGCAATTGCCATGAAAATGACTTTAGGTTGAAAATAAATCCCAAGCAAAGCACAAGAATAACCACGTAAAAATTTTTAGCAATCCTTACCCATGACATGTCTGTCATCATCTTTTCGACATTTGCAGTCTCCTCAGATTTTGAAGGTTAGACTAAGCAGAACCACCATGAAAATTTGATAGAAAAACCTTTAGGAAATCAAAGGAAAAACCCTTGTATGTGGTAGGGTTTTAGCAAAGTTGCATAGCTCCTTTGCATGACTCGATCATCATCACAATGAAACTATGTTGGCACAATTGGGTGGGGTTTGAGCGAAGTTGCAAAGCTCCTTCACACCACCCGATCATCATCACAATGAAACTATGTTGGCACAATTGCGTTGGCTAGTCGCTCTAACTCCTACCCAACAAACCTCATTATCCATCTAATGTGAAATGATCCACACTATCTAAGATTACACCTAGCTAGCGTTCCATGAGAGTAATGGGGACCCAACCACATGTCTGTAATCACGTGACAATGATCTAGGTAGTGTCCATCTCAGAGGGATATATATATATATATATATAGATACAAATATATACAAAACTTGTTGTGGTGTTATTCAACGTGTGGATATATTTGTACTCTGAGCATAGGTAAACTAGAACCCATGTATTTTCATATGTGTGTGTGTGTGAACATATGTGTAAGTTTGAGAGTTGTGTGCTAAGACTTG
>APFE031491559.1:89531-134488 GCA_000404065.3 Pinus taeda | reverse complement strand
TATGTAGAGTAATGTGTGTGTCTATACACACACTTACATATAAAGATGTATTTAGAAATTTATAAATATATGTACATGTTTATGTATGTAAGTTCAAGTGCAGATTATATGTATAAAGACGGAAATAAAAGGATAATAAACATATCGTGGAAAGGGAAACATAGAGAGATAAGAGTAATTAAAAGAAAAGCAAAGAAAAGAAAATATAAGCTATAATACCCACAGTTCCATTATAATCCCAACATAAGGAACAATGCTAAGGACTGGGTATTTATAAATTCAAATGGTGAATGATTATGCATGATTGTATATAAGAGACAATAGATAATGTGACTCCATTTTATGTGAGAAGAATAAGCATATGAAAAAGTCAACAAGAAGTCATGTAGCAAAATGAATTTAAGATTAGGTGCTACTTTACCTTATTGTTTTAGAAAAAAAAATGTTCTTTTTCCTTCTATGTAAATGCATACTTTTTTCCTATATATAGAGAGGGAGATGTTATAGGTAGCATCAGAGCAACCAAGCTACAATATTGTGGCCTTTGCACTGACTATGCTTTTATTAATTATTAAATGTTTGTGCTTACACAGAGACTAAGGAAGAATTATATAAGCCAAGAAGAGGAACAAAAAATTAAAATCTTGGTTTAATAAGAATAAGGACATGATGGTTTAGGGTGGGAAGAGAGGGGAATATAGGCCATTTAAACATGTTCAAAAAATAATCAAAACCAAAATTTTAGCAAAACCAATAACCAAGCATAAAGGGCACAAAACCAACCCCAAGCTGGGTTGAAGCAAGTTGAAATCGACTATAGGGGAGGTAATGGTAAAAATAGGGAAGATTTAAAATGTTGAGGTTGTGAAGAGCCCCATATGTTGTAGGGTTTTCCCTATAATACCTAGTTTTTGAAAATTCTATGGAACATATAAGAAGCCTTTATTGTTAATGGCATGGCTAGGAATATATTGTAAAATCCCTAGTTAAAAATCTAAATATATAAGACCACGGTTGAAGGGACATGTATTCCAAACTGAATGGTGGGCAAAAAAATCCTAGTGGGTGTTCATTTCGGTTATTATGGCTAAAGGAAATTGGCCAAGGCATTGGAAAAGGATTTGGAAAGGAAAAATAGCATTTTGGCACATTTATTTATGAAATTATAGAAAATTAGGAGAAAAGGGAGATGAAAGGACATAGGTTGCATGTGAGGAGGAAAATGAAGGAAAATAATGGAAAATGAAGAGAACAGAGGCCTAATTGATAAAAAATATTATGGGGATTAGTTGGCAAGATTTTGACAGGCTTTTGGTGGAGCTCTCTTCTATTTTCTCTCTCTCTCTCTCACTCTTGGACACTTAGATTTTTCTTGGAGCACTTGGCATTGGAGCAAGAAAGGAAAAAGAAGGCAAGAAGAAGGAGGGAGAAAGAAAGGAATAACAAGATCAAGCAACTACAACACGATTCTTTGCAGGTATTGATTTTCATGTGTGATTTCCTTGCTAGATTTGGCATGCATGGTATTGAATGGGTTATTTTTTGTCATGGCATGGGTTTTGCTAGGTGTGACAATGCTTTTAGCCTAGCATTTCCATTTCCATATAGCCTTGATGAGATGGGTTCTCATACTTCGATTGAGCTAGATTACCAGATGGATTCGAAAATGAGTGAGGTGGATCTACGAAATGAAAAACACATGGCCTAATGGTCCCTGAACCAAAATGTGGATCATGGTAAAACCACTGGCCTAGTAACCCCTGAGCTAGACTGTGGGTTGCGGTAAAGATAGGATTATGTGCCTCGGTGGGCCTAGGAATCCTTACCGGTGAATGGCAAGATATATGGTCCAAGAGGTGGATTTCTCTTTGTTGGGACTAGTAGTCCTGGGATGGGATGTACAGTAAAGCCTAGAGAGTGGGTCTCGGTGTAGGGCCTAGTGATCCCTGGATCATACAATGGAAAATTGTACAGCCTGAGAGACTAGGAGGCACTAAAATTCATCACGGTGTAGGTGGAGAACTCCAGTAGCATCGATGCTTGTTTGGTTCTTTTTGGTTGGTTATGAGTCCCACATTCATGCTTGGAATATGACATGTGGGTGATTGGCTGAAGAGAGATTTGGCTCAGCCAATCTATGATCGAGTGGAATGTGGTAGTCCCATCCCCAGTTGGTTTCTACATTCATTAATGAGAAATTCATTCCCTTGGTTTTTCATGTGTAAATGTATTGGTTTATATGTGGATTATATGGCTGATGTATTCATGGGATTTCTATTATTATGTTATTGTTTATGAACATGTATTCTAACAATGATAATGTATGGCTCTCCTCATGTTTCTATTTATAAACGAACAAACAATGTATCTATGTCCTAATAAATTATAATGCAACAAATGATATAAGGGAACAATGCTTCTTAGTGATTCTCAGATAAGTATGAGACCCCTATGCTTAAATATGTTTTTTACACCTATAGATTCCATTGATGAAAAGTGTTTGACAGAATTCCAGTCTTGATTGGGGATGGTTAGGCCTGCCCTGGAGTTATTTTTGGTTTATTAGTCTTGTCATCATGTGTCTAATGGATTCCGAAAGTTACAACAAGTTTCGAAAAGTGGTGTTGGGGAAATTATATGTGTAATAATTCCAAAGTTAAATTATCAATCTATGACTCATAAGCTTCAAGGCACAAGCGCAGCTAACGCATGATCAGAGCGTCTAGCGTAAACTAACATTATGAAATACATAATGAAGAAACCTATTAAATATAATTACTATTTCTTAAAACTTTAAATAAATTGACCTATTTTAAGAACACAATAATAAGCAAGGAAAACAACTAATTGATACAAGAAATTGTTCTACACATTATTCCAAATCCTACAGTTCAGATCACACTTAATCACTCTTGTGAAAGAACACACCTTTCACTTGCTGTAAAAGAGCACCTATTTGAGCTATGACAGAAATTATAACCCTGTGACTAAAAGGTTATATTCATTAAAAGAAACTCATAACAACTAATATGTGAAAACCTTTAATTTGAACTCCTAATCTAGATGAAATAAATCACTTGAAACAAAACTCATTCTTCATAATCATGAAACTCATAATCGAAATTTAGAATTAAATGAAAACCATATCAAACTTATACTAAACTGATTTCTCTAATACGAAAGTAAACTCACACTCAGATTTACCCTACAGAGAAATGTTTATGTTATGAAAAACAAGAAGGATTTAAAAGGAATCTATTTGTTGAACTAAATCCTGGGTTATGAACATTTTGTTTTACAATCATTTCAATAGGAATTCACACCATTCGCACTCATTTTGCAAACTGACAACATCAAATATACAATCCAAAATCTAAGTTTTTTTCTAGCTCAGAACGATATCAGTCAAACATTTAGGAAATCTTTAACTTAGTCTTTCTCTCAAACAAATTAACTCCAAAACCAGTTAAATTTAAATGCATTCAATTTTGCATTCTAAAACATTCGCCACGACAATGTAACGTTATGGACTTCGGATAAAATGGATAGAGTATTAATATTTTTCATTCTCGACTTATAGAAATTACTCCGGAGTCATTTCCAGCTCAAAAGTATTTTTCAATAGCCTGTATTTCTAAAGGAAATCATTCATATCATGATCTTCTCATCAATACTGAAGATTTGAAGAGTGAGTTCTGGGGTATTTAATCTTCAGATTTACAAAATAGAGTTCTAAGTACATAATACAAATCCACACTTTGAATACAAATTCACACTAATTTGAATACAAATCCTATGATCTAAATAAGTTAAAGAACTTATTTCCAATTGGTGGTGGACCCTTGCCACTCCTGGAGAAAGTTTAAGTTAATCTAATGCTTGTTAAAGACTGAATGAAACCATAACACTTATAGGAAATTCATTGCCAAATCAAATTTGTATTAAAGTTCTAAACATAAATTCATATGCATACATCCTTGCTGGTCCTTCTGAGGCAAAGCCAAAACTTATTACAACAGTCCTTTCGCTCAACTCTCCCATGTAGCAAACAACGCAGATTCGTATCCTACAACCTCTACTAGTGCTGCTACCATGTACATGCAGAAAGCATCAAGCTTTATACAGTTCAATTGTTGTAACAAAATCGACACATAAAGCAAGGATTGGATCAAGGATACGTATAGTAGAAAAGCATTGAAGTTAAGCCAAAAATAAATATTCTGGAACATGCAACCAACTGGCACAATCATGGCTGACCCATGTGGCTAGCTCGAAACCATTTAGACCTGTTCAGACCCGAATCTGAGTCATTCAATTATTTTGTACTTACGCAGGCACTAATTCTATACTTGAAATTGTTTTGAACTTAATTTATTGTTGCTTATGAATTTTGACAAATAATTTTTGAGGTTACATGAATGAGGGTATTTTGAACAAAACCCATGTGTCGAAATCTCAATATTCTTCTCCATTTGATCATAAATTTGATATTTTTACCTATAAGAATTATGCATTACGTACTTAACCTGTAGCGGTTAGTTTAATTGACTTGTGAGGAATTTCGGCAATGGAACCCTGTGACAGATCAAATTAGCAAAAACGTCATTAGAAAATCATGGAAAAATCATCTCTAATCATTGAAAATTCTAAAACTAGTGATAATTAACCACAAAGTGTAAGACGTGAATTGGTAGCAAGTTGTGGAATTACGATATGAAATGAGTTAAAAATTTCATAATTTAGGTTATGAAATAGTGGTACTACACGATGGAAAAATGGGCATATTCGAGGCCTAACAAGTGACCGAAATTCTGGGCTTTAAAAGTGCCTTAAATCCCATGGAATATGGCACAGGTATGTTGGAACAATTCCTTGGACGTAGACATGTAGGCTTATGGGAGTGTCCATAGGTCTCTAGACGCTGGCATGCCCATTTCATGGGAGCGTCCAAAGGTTTAATAGCTTAAAAACTTAGTGGGACCCAAGGGCATGATACCTGTAGGGTTGGAATAACTCTTGGGAGTGTTGTTGTTGACGTGGGAGTTATGTTTGATGTGTTTCCATCAATTCCACTTCCTTCAGGTCACCTAGGAGGTTGAATCATATCATAGTAGCATCTCCTCACATGTTTACCCCCGTTGTCTAGTTACTTAGGTAGATGTGGGAGGAGGGTGTTACAGAGTGGTATCAGGCCATGGTTCAACCCTAAAACTGGATAGATAGTGTGTTGGTCAGGCATTCATGTCGATTTCATATGTGTTTCTTACCCGTGTAGTCAATTTTCTTGTTGCATTTGCATGGTGTTTATCATGGTTGTAGTGATGTCACCATGTGAAGGTTGATGGTGTTGTTGTGGGATGTGTCGTCATGAGTGTATGGTTGTATATGCATTTGTTTTTCATGTCAGTGTCTATATGTTGTTATGCAAGCATAAACATGGTGAAGGTTGTTGTGCATAAGGTCATTGTATGCAATTAGGTCATCATGACGGTATTAGTATGTTATTATGCTAATGTGTTGACTGAGGTGAAGCAAGAGATAGAAATCATTAATGTGAGGTTGCAGCACTAGACTCTCGAGTAAGAGAAGATCGTCATACATGTATTGTATGTTTGGCATGTAGGTATGTTAGTTAATGGATTGTTATATGCATTAGAGTTATATACATTAGGTTTATATATATGTCTATTGATGTTATGGTTACATACATGATAGATGCTAGTTGATTAGTGTAGTCATATGCACATGTGTCAGATAGTCATAAGTGGTAGTAACATGTGGTTGCATGCATTTCTCTTGTTGTTTTATGTTAGATAACTTGATGATTATGTTATATTTTGTTGATGAGTATGTTAAAGGTTAACTTTTTGTTGTTATATGTTAGTTAAATTGATGATTAGGTTATATGTTGTTGATAAGCATGATATATAACTTCTTGTTGTTATATGCTATCAACTTGATGATTAGGGTTATTACATTAATATCTTGATGTTATGTGTATCATACTAATTTGGATAGGTCTATGCAAATGGTTAAGGTTATGAACTAAGGTATGAGTTAATACGTTGTGATATTATTTCATTCTAATCTAGATTGACTGTGTAGATGTGATTATTATGTATGAAGGAAAATTGTTTATGAGTTTATGATATGAACATGTTAGCTAGTTACTGTTATGGATATCATGACCTTATTTATGGTTGAGTTGATATGTTGTGAAGTTATATCATGTTAATCTAGCTTGATTGTGTAGACAAGATAGCCTCCCTTGAGATACATTAAGGTATGAGTTTTCTTATGTCATATATTTGGTGCTTGACTATTTGATTATATCGTCTATTTGGTGTTTGAGTGTTTGGTGTCTATTATGTTGTCTAGTTGATTTATTTAACATGGTATGTTGCAAGTTGGTTGAATGTCTGATGAATTGCTAATATGATTATGTGATCAAATGATCTTGTTTTAAGATGGCCGTACTAACACATATGTGTTGAGACAATTGATATGCGCTTGAGTGTAGTAGGTGACAATTGTAGCACTATGTCTAATGATTATGAGTTGACTATGGATTATGACATGATTGTTAGTCTTGGTAAAGGTTGATTTCAAATTGATAGATATGATTGTCTTGATATTTGGAACATGTGGTTAACATGTATAGACAGTTGCAAGAAACATGCTTGGTATTAGCGTGACTAGGTAACAATTGATGTGTTTATATAACTAACAGTTGGGTGATGTGACAATGCATAGTAAGACTCAATTGCAACAAAGTAAAAAAGGTAAAAGAAAGGAATTGGGCAAGAATTCCTTTGGATATGTTTGGAAACCCGAATTCCAAACGAACGAGTGCTTTGCATACATGAATTCTTCTTAACCTTGACTTTGTCTGACATTATCTAGATATATGCTTTATTCATGAACATGTATTTGAAAGGTGTGATGACTAGGTTCTAGCTATGGCCGGAATCATCAAGGAATTAGAGTTCCTTGAGAGGTGTACTTTTTAGTTACAAGGCAACGTTCTTGGCACAAAAAGGTAAGGTAGCTGGTTTATTGTTATTTTTAGTTATGCATTGATCGTTATGTGGTTATAGAAGTATGATGCAGGGGATTTCATGGTAAAAGAGATTTCCATGAAATCGTAAAGAAGGCTCATGTTGAGCTTTCACTTGGATACTCTGGAAACCATTGGGATTGAGTCATGGTGCTTGTTGCTAGCCTTGTTCTTTTGGTATTTTGTGATTTGTTGTCCTAGATTGCAGCTTTATTTACGTCTACTGTATGGCCATACCAATTTGTTTGTGGTGTCGTATTGTTATTGGTTTTCATTGTTTTCTTCTTGTTTTCATTTGTTCTTACCTTTTATGTTTTGAGTCTTGGGAATTGGTTGGGGGAGGAGGAAGTTAATGGAGCTCGGGGAGAGCTATGTGGTACCCGACAGGTAAGGTAAGACCTGGATGAAGCTCCATGCATGTATAAGAGAAGTTGAAGGAAAGAGTATGACAACTAGTTGGATTGGTTGGGTCCATTATTATAATGGAATGATGGCAGGACGATCATGAGAAAAGTAATCAGGAAAGGTAAAGTGAATGGATTTGAGGCGTCATATGCCTTGGCTATGTTGGGAACTGTTGTTCTTAATGTTACACATGTGTTTCATACATAAATGGAGTTCTCTTAACCTTGACCTTATGATATCTGGTTTATGCTAATGTTTATATATGTATACATGTATGTGTGTAGGTATGTCGTTGTGTGACTAGATCATTATTGTTTTATGGTAATGTTTATATGTATATATGTGTATGTCTGCATATCATTGTTTGATAGGATCATGATCGTTTATGATAATGTTTATATATACATATGTATCTATGTATGTATGTCATGTCTGATAGGATCATAAGGGATCATTCTTGTGGAAGAATGATTTCTTATGTAGGTGAATGTCAAGAAGAAGTTCATGGTCTTACGAGGAATCAATTGGGAAGAGTAGCCCTGAAAAATATATGAGGTCAGTATCATGTCGTTATGAGTTGATATTATGTGATTATATTATGTCTATGTTATGTGTAGGCTATACCGAGGGATACATCAATGAAATGAAAGCAATGTTGTCTGCGAGATGTTGGGATAAGCATGGATGGCGAAGAGACATTGGAAGAAAGGGTTCTTGGTAGAGACAATGTGGTTTTCAATGTGTGATACTATTGTTGTGCATATCTTGTATGTGTTGTATATGTTGCATCTGTGATGTTGTGCACATGCAGTGTTGTGTATATATAGTGTGTGTACATGTTTTTTATGTAATGTTATGCACAGGGTGGTACAAATAGTGTTGTGTGAATATTTCATATGTAGTGATGGGTATAGATAGTGCTATGTACATGTTGGATATGCGGTGTTGTGTACATATTTTATTGTATGCATGATGAATATGCGATGTTGTGTGAATATGGTGTTGTGTGCATGTTGGATATGCAGTGTTGTGTACATATGGTGTTATGTATAGGTAGTATATGCAGTTCTATGTACATATGATTTTGTGTACATGCTGTACATGTGGTGCTATGTACATATGGTGTTGTTGCATGATTATACAAATGGTGTTGTGTGCATGTGGTGTTGTGTACATGTCGTAAATGTGGTGTTGTGTGCAGGTGGTGCTGTGTACATGTCGTGCATGTGGCACTGTGTACATGTGGTTTCGTGTACATGTCATGCATGTGGTGCAGTGTACATGTGGCATTGTGTACACGTTGTGCAGGTGATGCTATGTGTTAGAGTCCTATAATTTTTAGGATCTCAAGGTGATTGAGTATCTCATATATTGCAGATTTCATATTATTCATAGAGTTCAATATTCAATTAATTTCACAAAAAGAATAAAAGAAAAAAAAGAGGGTATAAAAAAAAAACAAAAGAACAAAATAGAAAAGAAAATGAAAAGAAAAGAAAACCCAAAATATTGTTCAATTGATACAGTCTAAGCATGATTGAACAAATTTCAATTTTTGTTGATAGAATAGAAAATAAAGATCTGCCAAACAGTTTAAGCTTGGCAAATCAGTAGGTAGGTATAAAATAAAATTGGTTCAACTATTCAATTTGAACCAATGGGAGAGATAAGTGATAGAGTAGGTTAGAAAAAAAAAAGAGAAAGTGAAAAAGGGTCTGCAAGTCCAAATGCACCCTGTAAATGAAAAAAGGAAAAAATGTTAGATTAGAAAAATAAAGGGTAGGTAGGTTGAAAATAATTACAAAGGGAAAAGACATGAAAAATTCCTTTAATATTTTATTATATGGTTCATGTGTTTTTCCTAATGTGGAAAAAAAAAGAAATAAAAAAGGGATTTAGGGGTCTCATATTATTACTCCTATCCTATATTCCTATACTCCTCCTCCACTCACGTACATGTCACATCAATTAAGTGTCTGAGTAAGTGGACTTGTGTATACATGACCTTGTGAACACACACTCAACATGACTTGACAATAAGACATCTCGAACCAACAAGACAACATATGCTTTAGTGTGACTGACCTAAGGGTGCGAGCGACGAGTGCGACACTTGAGATAGATCATTGAATGACAATGAAGATACTTGTACGACATTGGAAATAACTTTATGTGTGAGTGTGACAAATGCTTACATAGGGAATACAACTCGTACACACAAGGGAAGACCTTGAGCATGGCCAGAACATGACTGCAAGCATGACATTACCACCAACATGCTAAAAGACGACCGATGAACAGTCAAGCAAAGAGGGTGTAAAGACTCGATACGAGCTCATGGGATGAGCCCAAGCATTTACAAACATCTAGGAAAAACCAAGGAAGGATCCAAAATTGGATGCAGGCCAAAATTTCGAAGGGTGTTGCAGTCGCTACAACATGTTCCTTCTCCTTGGTAATTAATGTGTAAATGTACTAGTTTATATGTGGATTCTATGGTTGTTGTATTTGTTGGCTAATTTAATTGTAAGTTAAATCCCTGTCACTAAATTGTCAACCTGGGGTTTGTTAACTGATGAGGTATACGCGTACTGTATGCACTAGGTGATTATTTGTCATAATAGATTAAGCTAATGCAAGAAACTTGAAACTAATTACAAAGAAAATTAAATCAATCCAATCCAATCCAATCCAATCGAAACATAAATAAATTGAATCAATCTTAACAAAACAACATGAATCAAAATAACATAAAATAAAATAAACTAAAATTGCATAAATGAAACCACACTTGCTTGAAATGAAAATCACACTTGATGAATTGAAAATCACACTTGCTTAAAATGAAAATTACGCTTGCTGAATTGAAAATCACACTTGCTTCAAATGAAAATAAATGAAATAACATAATTACACAATGTTACCAATATGTACAACAAATGAAAAAGGTGTGAAAACTATGGTTGATGAGGGCCCTCCATTCCTCATCAAGCACACCAAATGATTATCAAAACTTGGAGATCAAAGCAACAATATGTCTTCCATAAAATGAAGTTGGAGAAAAGCTCCAAAGGTATTACAATAATTCAAATCTCTTCTTCTCTATCCTCACTTTAAAAATTACATTTTTGTATGGAACTTGGAAGTTCTCTTTTGTATGAAGGATGCACTCATATTTATACAAAAAATTAAGATAACTAATCAATAAATATAGATCCTTAAATCTCTCTTAAATCCACATTCTTGTGGTTACAACCAATCACCTAAAATTATGAGATACAAATCCTGTCAAAATTCTCTCCTATTTTTTATAGGAGACACATATCAAAGAACTCATGATTCTTCTCCTTTGAATGTGCTTAGTCAATGATCCAAATCTTCTACAAATATTCCACAAATCTTCATGAGTTGGAATTGAAATTCGAATTTATGGTTGAGTGGCCAAATATAATCATTCTAGAATCTTCAAATAGGCCTACAATATCATAAAACACATACCACTTTTAGATATATATGAAAGCATATTAATTTCCTTATATTTAGTCATAAATTCTCTTAAAACACTTAAAATAAATGACTTGGAAAATAATAATGATAAACCCATATGACCATGAAAATGGTTATTAATGTAGGGTAATGGAGCTACAGAATATGGTTAAATGATGGAAATGAGGGTAAAAGAGGATGACATTTTCGAGGCCCAATAGTATCCTTATTATTTATGTTGTTTATATGTTAGTTATGAGTATGCTTTATGATAGTGATGATGTATGGCTCTTATCAAGTTTTGATTTGTAAATGAATGAACAATGAATATATGACTTAACAGATGATAATGCAGCTAATGTGATAAGGAACCAATGCTTCTTAGCAATTCTCAGATAAGTATGAAATCTCTATGCTCATATCTGTTGTTATGACCTATAGCATTCATATTTGTGACATGTTTGACGAAATGTATGTCATGGCTAGTAGGGTTCCAGTCAAGTCTTTGTTCAATTATTTTCTTTAGTATCATTCTTTTGATGTTAGTTTTGATTCCTGAAGGTTTCATGGAGTTTTGGGGCAGTGGCCTAAGTCCTAGCCCTGAAAAAGTGGCATAGAATCCAGTGTCGTCGGCTTTAAACTAGCGGAAAAAGACACCAATCGCTTACATGCCCTTGTTGTGAAAGCAACTAGAGGGTCTCAGTCACATGCAGGCCCATGTCATGGGAGCGATTGAGGCTCTAGGTTAGTAAAATGTTAATATGTCTCAATGGTTGATAACCTGGAAGGGTTGGTTAGCTCTTGAGGATTCTGTGGCATATGTGGAAGCTCAGACTGGTTGTTTTTTGTTGATTCCACTTCCTTAACTATACATGGGGAGTTTAATCAGATCATAGTATCCTCTCATCACATGTTTACCCCAAAAGACCGGTTAACTTGGGTAAATCTGGGAGAAAGGTATTACAAATCAAACCTTGCAATTTCCATTATAATAACATTAAGAGTAAATTAAACCTAGGAATTCTCACTATAATATCAAGAGTATGTCCAACATCCCATGAGCTAGATATATTAGGAATTTATGACTTAGCAAGAGACGAGGCTCCATGAGGGTGGGGGAACCTACTTCTCGAGCCTTATCACAACTGGCCAAAAATGTCCCTCCATAAAATTTGAAACAAGATAGACAGGATACCATCTCATTTTACCAACCATTCAGTCATCTCACAAAAAATACATATATAGTATTTTTTTTAAATATATAAGTATTATTTAGTGAGCTTTTTCTTCAATTTCCCCTTACCACTCTTTTGGATTATAAGCTATTTTAAATATCAATACTCTTATTAAATAAAAGTTTCAAGTATATTAACAAAATAATTATTATTTTATTAAAAGTAAATAATAGTAAATTATTTTTTTCCCAATAAAATTAACCCATCATTATGTTATAATAAAAATAAATTAGTTACAAACCAGAAGTATTAATTTATAAAAATAAATAAATAATTTTAATATATAAAAATGAAATAATTTATTTGATTATTATTATTATTTATAATTAAAATTAATTTTAATTTATAAATAATAATCATCAAATAATTATTTCATTTTTATATATTAAGATTATTTATTTATTTTTATAAATTTAATACTTCTGGTTTGTAACTAATTTATTTTTATTATAACATAATGAATGGGTTAAATTTATTGGGAAAAAAACAAATTTACTATTATTTACTTCTAAATTATTTTTTTGTGATGGATTATATTATATGTGACATTTTATCTAATTTTTTTTCCATTCAATGTTACCTTATAACAAAAGAATAATATTTTTAATATACTTTGATATTAATGTTGTTTTATTACTAATAAAATAAATATTTTTTAATTATATTTTAATTCATTAAATATATATCTTAATTATATTTCAATTCATTAAATATATATCTTATTTGGGTGATTATCAAATTATTTCATGATAATCATTGGTTACATGTACATGTTCCCTTTTTGTTTATGAATGAGCATTAAATAATGGGAGGTTGACCTAAGTGATTAGGGTGTTATTATCATAGGAATTGAAAGTCTTTTCATTTTCTAGACACTCCTTGCCAGGATGAGGACCATAATCAACATTCAATTTGGTTTCATAGTGCATCATTCAACATTAAGGTGTCTCGAGTATTTTAGTTCCCAACACATAATTTCATTAATGGAGACATTATTTCTTTCCACTCTCCAAAAGAGCTTTCACCCAAGAAGAGATACAAATTTAAGTGGGTTACTTAGATAAATTCTTTGATGTTTTCCTTTTGAAATCCCACATTGTACTCTACATTTTTAATTGATGCTTTCTTTCTAGGTGTTTTTTTCTTTTGGCCTCTAATCTTTTGATTTTCTCTTGGTACCTAGAGGTTGTCTCCCTTCATCCCTTCTTAGTGCATGGATTGACATGGCTTGCTAGTTTTGGCTTCCTGTTTCCTTTTGGTTTCACCTCATCAACCTCCTCCCACCCTAGTCTCACTCTCATAAATTTTCTTCTATATTTCCTCTAGCGCCCTTATTGTATTTTCCTAATGGACACCTTCCCCTCCTACACTCTTGTTGTGCCTTTCTCTAGTATTTGACCTTATTCTTATTTCACCAAGCAATGTAACCTTTCGTTACCTCTTTCTTGTGAATTTCGTTGCAATTTCTTGAAGGATCTATGCACTCTCAGGCCCAAACACCAAAAGACACATGAGCCCTATCCATGTGTTTGTACTCCAACTAGGGTTGAGATAATGGCCTATAGGTACATGGAGCTCACTCCTCACTTGATATAGGAGGAGTTGGAAGGGATGAACATGAGGCTTGGGTTGAAAGAAGGTGTATGTTTAATATACTGGTAGAAAAATATGTTGTGCAATGGGCTCTAAATACAGGAAAAATTCATATGAGGCAAACACAATACATGCAAATAGTGGATACATATTCACTATTAAAAATGATAATAGGAAAGATGTTGGTAGAAAAAGATGAAACCCACCAGGAAATTGTTCTCTACATCAATACATTGCAATAAGAAATAAATGAAATAAACTATAACAAAATTTCAAAATTTCCCAAATAATTAACAAACTTAAAAATAGTAGTGAAAAGGATGATGAACCTCTTATCCCTATATAAGTGGAGTCCCCTAAAAAAATATGGTTATGATTGTCTTAATTTTATTTGTAATTTATAAGTATATGTTAAATAAACCTCTACATAATTGTTAAAAAGTTTTTAAATAAACCTTTACATAATTGTTAAAAGGTTTTTGTTTTGGGTGTTTTAGTTGATTTCAAGGCAGATTATTTAGTTAAGTATTTCTTTACGATTGAACTTATTTTTAAGACTCTATAAATGTTATTATGTTTTGGATATGATTTTCCTATTAACACATCAAACCTATAGGCTATATATCTTTTTTTAATTATTAATACAATTTAATTTTAAAAAAATATAATAAAATATATTAAAAATATATTTTATTAATTATTTTATTTTATTTAATAATAATAAAATTCCGTATGCCCTATTCGAAGTAATCTTTATATAACATGTTATACTGTAATTCGTGAATAAAGTGTTTTGTTTTATTGAATGTATCATGGTGTGGTATGATTAAAAATTATAATATGTTTTCATTTAAATTTATTCCCCTATACTATACTATACTATATTTGAATTGATCTTAAAAGAAATTTTAAATTTATACTATTTAAATGGGTATGGTTTACAGTTTATGTAAATTTATATCTTGCAAGTTGATAGGACAATTGGTATTTTAAATTTTATATAAAAATATATTGAAACATTTAGAGAAATTTTCGGCGAAATCATATAGATAGATTTTTAAACTAATATTAAAATTTTATATAAAGATTACCCCTTTTGACTTACAAGTCAATCCGCGTATGGCTCATTTGTTCCAGTCAATTTAGGTTATAAAGATTTCATTCCAAAATTGAAAGTATTTAATGTGAGTGTGCGTCTTATTATTGTTTACCTGTCAAGACTCAAAAGCATATAAAACTCAAAAGCATGAGGACCAGATGGTTTACTTTAAGTATTTCAATGGAGTTGTGGACCGTAGCATTGTATATCAGGGAAAAGATGTGGAAAATGTTCCACGCGGAGTTTTCTTTATTAGCGTGATGAGCGATGTTCGAGCTAAGAAGATGCATGGAAACCAGACGGAAAATGTTCTACGGTTCCCACTTAGCTTCCAACCAAGAAAAATTAAAAACAATGTGCAAAATGTTCTACGCAAGTAGGTACATTGCTGTCAATTCCGGTAGTTGCCGACATCGAGAACGCACCGTAGCTATAAATGCAGAGGGTAATGAAAATAGACATTGGATTCAAAGCAGAAAGCTGTAGTTTTTGACAGGCCATGGAGTCCTCTAATGCTCTATGTTCTTTGATTTTGCTGTGTTTGATTGGGGAAAATGAAGGGAATTTCTTCGCACTGCCTTCCAATTGGAACGTGGCTAATAGTAGCCCCACCCTACCTCGGCACAGCACCGTGCAGGGTCCCTTCAGAGCAGTCACGGATGGATATGGGAACCCCATTGTTAGCGAGAATCAGAGATTCGGGTTGGGATTCATTGATGTAAATTCTTCTGGCAAATTCGTTCTGTCTGTTGTTATGGGATTGAATCTCACCTCTCCTCCTGCAATGGAGATTTGGACAGCAAACAGAAACAGGATGGTTGCAGAGGGCGCAATGCTTAAGCTGGGGAGTCATGGGAACCTCGTATTGGAAGACTCGGACAGAACCGTGGTCTGGAGTACCGGTACTGGTAATGCTAAAGGGATTTTAATGGCGAAGAACGGTAATTTTCAGATCTATAATACCACGAATTTTTCGCTTGCGTACGAGGGTTCGAATCTTTTGTGGCAGAGCTGGGATTATCCCACGCACACGCTCCTGCCCGGGCAATCGCTGAAAAGAGGGCAGGCACTTGTTTCAAATTCATCAGCCACGAATACAAGTGCGGGATCTTATAAGCTGCTTATGGAACCGGGAGGGTTGGTTTTGTTCTACACAAGCTCAATCCAGGAACCTTATTGGTTTATGGGGTTGCAAGGGCTGGACTACCAAGGTATTCTTAGGCCCTGCTTTTATAATTCCTCGTCTGTCGGTGTCAAGGCCCTCTATACGGGCCAGATTTTGCAGGTATCTTTCAATGAAACTATAGGCAAGTCCTCTTCTTCTTACTCTTGCGCTAATGAGAATCAATCGCTGCCAATGTCGCCTCCTAATTTCAATAAGCCTCCTCCTAATTTCAATAATGAAAACGAGTACAGGTTCCTAAGACTGGACAGCGATGGCAGCCTTCGCTTCTACCGTGTCTCTCTGGTGCCCGGACAGAACAATGTCTCAGATTGGTGCATAGACTTCGAACTGGACCAATCTAATAGGAATTGCCTACTTCCTAGAGCCTGCGGGCCCTATGGCATCTGTGACAAAGGGCAATGCAGCTGCCCGCGCTACGGGACGCGCGATCAATTCGAACCGATTGGGTACCTGGACGCTACGCAGGGATGTTATAGCAGGGCGGGGGAACCCTCGTGCAGCCAGCCGACGGCGACCCACCATTTCATGTCCCTCGACGGTGTGGATTACTTTCCCAACGACTACCTGAAGCCTGAAGCGAACGTCTCCACGGTCGAAAAATGCAAGAGCCTATGCAATTCCAATTGCTCCTGCACCGCCGCTTTCTTCCGCGGCAGTTCCTCGTCCTGTTACCTTGCAGATGGCCCGCTGTCGAGCCTGAAATTGGCCGCGAATCAGACATACAAGGCCTATATCAAGGTCCTCAGTAAGTTGCCTGGAAAGAGGACCTCGGGGTCTAGTGATTCCCTGAGTATCGGCAGCATAGCCGGGATCACGTCCAGCTCGGCGGCCGCGGCTCTGTTCCTCTGCCTGATAATGATCATAATAGTGAGAAGAAGCCGAGCGAAGGAGTCAGTTATGGATGAAGAAGAGATCGATCCGGAGGAAACGAAGGAGGAAGCCTTCTTGAAGACGCTTCCTGGGCTACCGCCGAGGTTCACGTATGACGAGCTCAAGGAAGCCACTGGTAATTTCAGCCGAAAGCTCGGGACAGGCGGGTTCGGATCGGTGTACGAAGGCGTTTTGAAGGACAAAACCAGAGTTGCTGTCAAGAAGTTGGACGGGCCGAGACAGGGCTACAAGGAATTCAGAGCCGAAGTAGCGACGATCGGCAGCATAAGCCACATGAATCTAGTCAGGCTACGGGGTTTCTGCGCCGATTCCCGCCAGAGGCTCCTAGTTTACGAGCTCATGGAGAACGGTTCTTTGGATAAATGGCTATACTCTGGTCGCGACGGCAGCAAAGGGTGTTTGACATGGGAACAGCGTTACAATGTGGCTGTGGGAACTGCCCGTGGCCTGGCGT
This sequence comes from Pinus taeda, assembly GCA_000404065.3. NCBI lineage: Eukaryota > Viridiplantae > Streptophyta > Pinopsida > Pinales > Pinaceae > Pinus > Pinus taeda. The sequence goes on along the minus strand of APFE031491559.1, from coordinate 117,082 downwards.
ATCTACACGAACAGTGCAGAGAATCCATCCTGCACCTGGACATAAAGCCTCAGAACATCCTGCTCGACACAAAATTTAATCCCAAGGTCTCTGATTTCGGCATGTCGAAGCTCCTGAACGACGACATGACGCAGGTAATGACGGCGGTTCGCGGGACGCCTGGGTACCTGGCGCCCGAGTGGCTGCGATATTCTATCGCCACCAAGAAATGCGACGTCTACAGCTTCGGAATGGTGTTATTGGAGTTGGTATCTGGGCGAACGAACTTCGATCCCTTGCCATCCGATCCTCGGCTCTGTTATTTCCCGACGTGGGCCATGCTGAAGGCGCTGGAGGGGAGGTATATGGATTTGGTTGATAGGAGGCTCGGGGATAGCAGCGTGGACACAGAGGGTGTTATGAAGATGACAAAGGTTGCGTTGTGGTGTATTCAGGATAATCCCAACAAGAGGCCACGGATGAGTGTTGCGCTGAAGATGCTAGAGGGAGAGTGGGATGTTCCCGATGCGCCCATGTGGGCGTTGCAGAGAGGGTCCGAGTTCTTGGAAGGATATGGGTATGAGGTGATGAACGATGGAGATGGAGATGCAGATGGAGATGGCGAAGAACAGAAGGAGAACAACATGGGTACTGGCGCTCCCAAACAACACTCTGGACCCAGATATCTAATTAAACCACTTGGCCAGCTCACATGAATCCATTCTCACCATTCCTTTCACGCGACTCGGTGCATCCAGATACAATTTCACCAGTTATCATCACATTTGTAGAGATAAACTTGTCCAGTTAAGTGGATTTATAGTATCTCCTGTCACTTTCTCTGTTTTCATTAATATTAACGGTCAAAGCATCTTTTCATTTGAGTTACTAAGTTGTTTTTGCCATCAGAGATTAGAAATATAAATGCTAAGATTCCGCTCCAGACCCAAATGCACCGCAAAAATTAATTACGACGGTTAGTGTATTAGGCCGGTAGTTTCCATAAAGTTGATAAAGTTGCTAACTAGTAATATAGTATAGGCTTAACGAATATATAGCTTTCAAATCTCTTTATAGTGTTATTTTTCATTGTTTAAGTTGTATTTTTAAATGTTAGATAAGATATATATAGAATCACATAAATTTTTTAATCATATTTCTTTTTATATTATATACATAACATATATATCCAAATTAAAATGGTTTTTTAAGTATTAATGTATTTTTAACTATATGTTAATATTAATTCATATTAAAATATTTTATTGATAATTCATATTGAATATTTTTTTATATCAACATTAAAATATTTTATTTTAACAATTTATTATATATATGAAGTTGATATCGACATAAATTAGTTAACAATGATTTTCAAATAGTTTCTTTAAAATCTATTGTTGAAATATTTTTGAAAAATATAAGATTTAAACTTCTTATGCATTTTATTTACTTCTAATTATTTTACAACATATTCAATATTTATGAGCCTCTCAGCTCAAGGACAATTAGTGTTTTAGGCTTGTTAGACAGATAGTTAATTCACTAATGTAATTAAGTACATAAACATAATCTAGTTTGAAATTTTTATTAATTTTTTTAATAAATAATTACATTTAATAATAACAATATTCTTTTTCATATATCTAATAAATAAAATTTAAATTTAAAAACAATTTCTCTTTTACAATTGCCACTTTTAACTTAACTTCATCCATTTTCAATATTACACATAACATAAATATTTTAATTAATGTTGGAAAGGTAGAGGAGACAAAATACGAATTTACACACAAATCACACTAGTTGGGGCTCTCTTCTATTGATCACACAAAACTTGATTATTACAATGAACCCGGTGAAGGGTATTTAACCTTTATCACACTAGCTGGGGCTCTCTTCTATTGATCACACAAAACTTGATTATTACAATGAACCCGGTGAAGGGTATTTAACCTTTTCCAAGTAGCAACTCGCTTAAAATAACTTGACATGCACACACATTTAACTCAGATAACTCACACTCTAAATGTGGACTACACTTAACTCTTTATCCATCACTCTCACACTCTAAATGTGGAATACACTTAACTCTTTATCCATCACTCGACTTGACTCAACGCTCAACACTCAATAATCAACAATCAACATGCAGTTAACTGACTCTCTAGTTTTAGCCAACTACTCATGCAGGAGTAATTACAATTTCTAACGCGCCCCCTTAATTAAGACCGTATGACTCAACATAACTCAAACATGATTCAACTATCACACAAACATGCATGCTAGTCTTTGTCTTAGCTAGGCTTACAATGACTCAAGACTTTCACAATTTTGCATTTTATTTTTCTCTTTTTCCAAATTTTATATCTTCAAAATTGCTTCATTCTCTGTTGCGCTTTCTTGTTGTAGGCTCCATATTCCTTTACTTGTTGTTGCTGCAATTTTTCGTTGACTTTTCTTGAATTTGTGCTGAAACACAATTTGATATTGTCTACTACACTTTCCTCTTCAAATATTTGTTCAACCATGGACTATTGCCAAAACATTGCATCTTCAAATTGTCTTCTTTGCTTTGCTTCTTGTGTTTCATATTCATGACTTTCTTTCTGCCATATTTCTTGATAGAAAAATCTTATCTCTTCTTGACTCCATTGCTGAAAAATGGTTTCAATGCATTCATCTTTGTCTTTCATATCATTCTTTTTACTTTCATCATCAAGTACTGCTGCTTTTTCCTGTATTCTACACACTCAATATCATTATTCACCATTTCATTCAATTCTTTTATTCCAGTTGATGCTTTAAGACTCACATCAATTTTTTCTATTGGCTTCTGAATCCATTCTTCAACGAGTTTCAAAGATGCATCAAATTTATTAACAACCTTTCTTTCAACTTCTTTGCCCATGCTATTCTTAACACCTACATATTCAAAAACAATGTCAAAAACATGTTTAATATGACTCTCTTCAATGAGAGCCTCCTACTCTACATCTGTCTTCTTTTCAACTGCATGGAGGTTGTCTTCCACTATTATGTTGTTAGTGGATATTGTCAACAAAAGCTTTTCAATCACTTTATCATATTCTTGATCATCAACTGCTACTAGATGACATACTTCTTCATGAGAAGTTCCAACTACTTCATATCTTGCTACTACAATGACAACTTCAACCTTCAATTCTTCATCAAACATTGTGCTTACCATATTGTCACAATCCATCTTTGTTTCAAAAAAGAAACCACACATACCATCAATATAATGTTCATCCACATTATGGTGGAATATTCAAGCATCCATGTGCTCATTGTTAATTTCATTGACAATTTCAACCTCACCAAATCCATCAGTTGCGGCTAGATTCACCAATTCACATATAAATTTGTAGTCATCATCCACATGTGTCTCATCACAGTGGGATTCACAATCATTTGCATCATCCATATTATAGTGGATTCCTTGAGCATTAATATGTGCTTGCTCTATTTTACACACAAAGGATTCAACTTCTCTCTTTGCAATCGTCGTTGCATGTTCTTCATCCATATGTGTGCTTTCATAATGGGTTTCAATTTTATGGTCTTGACAACCATCATCCACTTTTGAGTGGGATTCTCCAAGCTCTGTTGTCCTCTCATAGTCTTTCTCCTCTTCTCTCATATCTGCCACTGACTTCGTTGCTTGTGACATAACTTGTTGTTGCATGTCGCTCCCCCTTGCACCAAACTCCGTTTCCAGGAACTTCCATGCTTCCTTGGAAGCTGTAGCTTTTGTTACCTTACACAAACACTTCTCATACAATGGTTGTTTTATAAAATTCAATGCTAAAGCATCACATACTTCATCATATGGGTTATTAGACCCATACACAATTAACTCTTTAGCTCTAAGAAAAGTTAACATCTTGATAACCCAATGATCAAAATATTTACCTGTAAACATAAGAGGTGGTAGCAGATCAAAGTTACACCAATCACCCTCGATTTCTTCTTTTTCTTCCGCTAGACTTCTTAGTTCCTCGACTACAGCCTGAACCTCTCTAAACATGGCAATGATCTTTGTCTTTTCTTTTCGATTTATTTTCTTAATATACTTCACTTGCGCTTTGTGACCCATGCCTATGGTCTTTCCTCTGTCTTATAGTTTCTTTCCTGATTGCATGAGACTATCTTCCATATCGCCCCCAAAAAATATATGATTTTCAATATGCGCCCCGTAAGACAAAATCTTCACTAAAAAAATAACATGCTTAACAAAAACAAATAATTTTATAAAACTAACAGACTTTACAAAGCCCTAAACTCTTGTTCAATAATATATATATATATATATATCCACGAAATTCTATCACAATACTCTTTGACCATAAACCTCTTATTATACCATGCACTTTGGTTTTTAAAAAAATCCCTTAATATGTCTCCTTAATAAACAACCCTTATAAAACTTTTAATATGTCTCCTTAATGAACAACCTTTATAAAACTTTATAACCTCTGGTAGGAAATATTTTGCAAACTTATGGACCTTTTAAAAGACTTTAATATATTTCAACTTCAAATGAGATATCTTTTCATTAAATCTTGGTTTTAGGAATAATTTTTCTTAGGAATAGAGCTTGAGTGAGCCTAATGGTTAAGAGCGTGTGTTTAAAAAAATCTCCTTTGATATGTTACCCAAAACGTTATCTCACTCCTCACGATAGCGTGGTTGTGGCTTACGACCCTACCTTTGGGGCGTCTGCGGCTACGGCCTTTGTTCACTTTAACGTATGCTCTTGGAATTATGGTGCCAGAGGTCTCATACACCAATTTGGTGTCTGGCTTGGCTGTGACCTTAAAAATGGATATTATTATTATTATTAAAAAAAAAAAAATCTCCTTTGATATGTTACCCAAAACTTTATCTCACTCCTCACGATAGCGTGGTTGTGGCTTACGGCCCTACCTTTGGGGCGTCTGCAGCTACGGCCTTTGTTCACTTTAACGTATGCTCTTGGAATTATGGTGCCAGAGGCTCTTCGCGGGTCTCACCTCTAGCACACTTAAGATGGTGGTTGACGGCAACTCTGAGAGTTCTTCCAACACATAATAAACAAGTAAAAATTTTTAGTTTAATTTCGCTTTGATACTAATTTGTTGGAAAGACGGAGAAAACAAAATACAAATTTATACACAAATTAATTCTTCTATTGATCATACAAAATTTGATTATTATAATGAACCAGGTAAAAAATATTTAACCTTTTCCAAATAACAACTCACTTTAAATAACTTAACATACACACTTAACTCAACTCAGTTAACTCACTCTAAATATAAATTGCACTTAACTATTTATTTGTCACTCACTCACTCAGATAAATAAGTTTCTAATTTTAACCAACTACTCATGGCAGAGTAATTACAATTTCTAACCATTAATGTTACTATAAAATATATAACTAAAAATACTTTATTACTTTTCAATCAACTAGAATTTATTACTTTTCAATTACCTAGGTTGTGCGTGTTAGTTTCAAGGTAGACTTTTGTGTACAAATGTTTTTGTTTATTTATAAATTAGAGTGCATATCATCGTAACATCACACGAAATCGGGACTGCCGGCAGTTTTGGTTTATTTATAAATTACAGTGCATATCTTCGGAACATCAAAAGAACTCGTGACTACCGGCAGTACTTTAGCGTAACTTGTTTATAATAAAAAGTTATTAAATGTTTATTTTCAAATTTTATCATAATTTTATTGAAATCAGGTAAGATCAGATTAGTATATCTTAATCACTAATATAATATAATATCATGTGATTCTATAGGTCAACATTAAATTCAACGTAGAATTGTCATAAGTCTATATTTGTTTGAAAATTTCAAAAATATTATAACTCTTGGTTGATGGTTATAGATAGTGTGAATAATATTTTTATTTATTTATTGTTATTGATTTTTTATTTTTTATATATATAATGATGATTGATATTTATTAAGTTGAATATAGTTTATGAGTTTTCAACAATGTAAGAGATTATTGGGAATTTTTAAGTATTTTATTTCTCTGCTAAAAAAGTATAACGAGAAGGGTTTCAAGATTACTATAGTTTTTCTCACTTAAAAGGTTAAAAAGTTTGGTAATGTGACAAATATTTTATCTTCGACCTTCTTAAAGTTGTAAAGATGAAAATCTCTTTCATCCCATTGGTTTTTTGGGAATTGACAGACCCCTAGTTTCTTTATGAAGCTCATGAGAGGTTGTTCAAATATTTATTTTATTCTTAACATTTGTCAAGAAATAGATATATTTTTTTTTTTTTTTTTTAAATTAGGTTTGATCACCTCCTTACAATAGATGAGTTTCTTTTCTTCCTCTAGCTCCTTATCACCCTACAATTTCCTTAAATTTTGATGTAATAATTAATATTATCATTATTATACAAAATGATCTCCTCCTTTATCCCCCAATGGTCTAGTCAAGAGTGGGCATCCTTGTGTTGTCCCATCTTGAGTCAAAGGTGGGGGTTTTGGTTAGATTTAGAAGCAATTTTATGAGACAACTTGGCTTCCATGTTGTTTAACTTCTTATATAAAAAATACCTATAGCTAGTCATTGTCATGCTTTTAATGGGGGGAAGACTTGCTTCAATAAAAAGGATTGATATGAAGTATTTCCTTTAATCTTGAGATTGTAGGTTATAAATTGCTATTGGATCTATTCTATCTTCCTCCACAATTATTTCAGGATACTACAACCCCAAACCTCATATCCAAATAAAATAATAGGAGGGACAAAAGTCTCATTGAGGAGGTTTTTTTAATCTTATATCCAAATATTTGTTAACTTATAATTGTTTTCAAGCCCATAATAACATTTCCATCTTCCATTTATCCTTTTCTCAATGCTATGATTCCAATTGAACTTGTGATGGATATCAATTCCAAGATATTCATATGAAGTAACTTCCTCCATGTAATTGTTGTCATACATGAAAGTATCATATGTGATCCTTCTAGATTTAATTACCATGAATTTAGCTTTGTCAATATTAACAATCATACCAATCTTGGGGCATTCTTAGTTTCTATCCATGATCATAATGGCTAATTTCCAAACAACAATAACAATAGCATAAAGGAGAAGAGTTATGAATATAGCTGTGGTCATGGGTCCAATGCACCTTGCATCTTCCAAACACTTTTCTAGCTTACCAATGCATGTATTGAAAAGGGTAGAGGAGAAGGAGCACCTTTGCTTGACTCTTATATTTTGTTTAGTTTATTTTAAACAAGTCTTAGTGCTCCTGAAGTTGGAAATAAAAATATCATACAACCTTGTCACAACAACCCTCAACTCAAGAGGAACCATCATCTCTGTTAGGGTCATTAGTTTCATCATCAGATGTATCTTCCATGTCCTTTAATTTTCAATTTCTAAATAAGTTGACCCTATGACCACTGTTGTTGTCATAGCCTCAAAGTTATTGTCTAGCATCCTTGAATTTATTCCAAAGAGAGTTCATCCAAAGCACGAAAGAGTGTCAAGTCGGTGGGATTCATGACGTCACACATTTATAAAGTTAAGTCAAAAGGGGTTATGTGTCAATTGTTCATCGATCAAAACCATCCGAAATGAAGTTGTGTTAGTCTAAAGTTCTAATGGTCATGAGGTCTGATCATTAAATGTGTTTTAAATCCTTATCCCCTATTCCTATCTATCCCATGTTTCCCTATTTCCTACCATATTTCCCTCCATACATACCTTCATATATCATCTACATCCTATCCACTTTTCACATATCATGTACATCTTATTCACATTACATTTCCTTTCCCTCCCTTCGTTCGAAACCTATCCCCATGACAGCACTACCACTCCCCTATACTCATCACATGTACAACCCTCATTCTCATGCCACTGTACAATCATGCAAAATTTGCCTAATCCGAGCACATAACATCCCTATAGGATAACCCAAATCGATTCCTAGCTGAAATTTGATGAGAAATTGAGGTCATACTCACTATGGGAATCTGTTGCGCAAGTCCTGTTTTAGTCACCATTTTGTAGAACATTTTCTAGCCAAATTGAACCGAACTTAGAGAAACTGAAATATTTTTTCCTCAAGCACAAGTTAAAGAACAATAACATCTTCTAGTTTATACAAAAGTGTCACGGATCGGGAGATTTGATTGCATCTTCAAAACCCATTTTTTGGACTGCACAAATACTCTATTTTAAGTCATTGTCTTGCATAGATTTTTTGGGACGCTTGAAAATAATTTAGAGAAACTGGGAGAGATTTATCTTCACAAAACTATCATCTACAATAAGCTCCTTCAGTTTTTACACACATATTATTGTTTGGGATATATGACCCGTTGAAAATTTGTTATGCAGGCACTATGCATTCCATGCCCACACTACTATACACATGCTGGAGGGAAGCCTCTTGTCAGGTTTTCAAGAGGATGACATGGAGTATATTTGGCAGCCCTCCATGTGCCAATTTCAGAAGCCCAAATTTTTGGATTCTACGTAGCCTTTTGCACACTCAGAAAACAAATTTGTGCTTTTTACTATTTTACTTCATGCTGATCATGTTCAAAGATATGTTTGTTTTCTATTTAGAAAAAAATTGTTTTTAGAGACATTCTTTTTTTTCTTTTTTTTTTTAATTTTTTTTTTTTTATGTTTCATGCTTTTGAGGAAAAGTATTTGGAAAAACAACAGTTTTACTCCTTTTAGTTTTGAGATCGATCCTCTATTAGGTCGAATGTGCATTGAATTTAGACATGATGTTATCATATGTATGAACTATATAAGATGATGAATACATATGGAAAGGGTTGGTGTTGATTTCACTATTTCCACGAGAACTATTGCAATTTGTTCCTTGTGATCTGTTTTAATGTATATTCTTGAATGTTAAAGAGATTCCAGTGGAGCTACAGAGATACTTATGGTATGGATGTTTCAGATATTGTTTCTTCTCAGTTATATATTATCCTTGTTGTGTAATCTTCTTAAATTGATTTGAAGGTGTATGGAATAGTTACACTTGAATTCATTTCATATGTTGATGTCTAGTTGTGCCAAATATTTCAATTTACAAATGGAATATGTATTCCTTTGATAGTTTTGTGTTTTCTTCTTGATATTCATTTATCTAAGTTGCAGTAATGATCTATTAGTTATTCTGCTATTTTTTATGAATATCTTGATATCCCCATATTCAATATACTACAATTTTTCGTTCATTTTGAAATCCATATTAATTGAGCCTCTGTATATGAAATTGGTTGGAAATACATCAGCATGTTGGACTAGGGAGGTCATGATCACCTACACTACTTTCCCTAGAATCCTCTTTTACCCCCATATAAAAAATTTAAACATTTTCAGAACTAGCCTTTGTTAAAGATCTTATTCCAAAGTTTTATCTCTGAGTTTTCTCAGTGAGGGAGCCCCCTCAGGTTGAAGAAGACCATCATATCAACCAAAAAAGTTATTTGGTTACCTCTAATTTTTCTCCCTTCATCCTAGAGAAAACTGCAGAGTGCTAACATATTGGCGTCGTAACCGGGGACCGAATGATTTCATCTTCCCCATGAAAAAAAAATTCAAAGTTTCAGATTTGGCTGTTGATGGTGAACAACAGTCAAACTTAGAAAGGCTTAACCATTCACCTGGTGACTCCAGTATTCAAAGGTCAATAGTTTCAGTAGTTTCAAGATGAATTCTCAATCCATAAGGTATGCTCCCATGCATCGAGATCACATTCCAGGATTTCCAAACTGCTTGTCTTGTGTAGATTGGCATACTTTCTTACCAAGGTTCAAGGACAAGGATGGAGATGATGTTGCGCTGCATTTGGTTAAATTTCACATACATGTACGCAAGTTGAGGGTTCAATTCCTGAAGATTGTCTGATGAATATTTTCATGGTCACTATGGAAGGAAAAGCAAGGTTATGGTATGAAAAAATACCAGCTTCTAGTTTATGTTCTTTGAAGCATTTTCATACAGTTTTTTTTTTAAAGCATAAAGGACCTTGCCCATCTCTGCTACTAGTTCAAAATTGTTATGATCATTTTGAGGATTTCATTCAGCATTTGGAAACCTTTTATGGAGATGATGAGCTTATGGATGATGAGATTATAAAGGCATTTCAGGAGAATCCTTGTCAGCAACAGAAGGAAAAGCTAGAGGATAGTTGTCATGATATCCAGATGGATTCCCAACAGGCAATGATTTATACCTTAGCTGAAGAAGAAAATGACCAGGAAGTCGATGTAGATATTCATGTTCATTCTCTTGAGATTGATGAAGTAATACAATAGATTTGTTCTCTTGAACTTGATGAACATATTCAACAACTTTCAAATGACCAAGAAAGGGAGGAGGATAGTAGCTCAATTTGTTCTTCATGTCATTCATTTTCTCAATTTTGTCTCATGAAGAAACTTATGAAAATCCGATCTATGAAATAGCATGCAGTGAAATCTTTCATGATGATAATCATCCAAATTTGCAAGAAAATAATGAAAAAGAGCAGATTGTTTTAGACCCCTTGTGATGCAAAAAATATTCATGATTTTTCATCCTTGGAATTAACAAGTTCAGGAATTTTTAAAGGTCAAGATAATACTCTTGTTGAAATATATGAAGACTTATTTCTAAATATTCCTATCATACAATATGTGTCTATTTCAATTGAAGATGTTCAAATCCATACAAATCTTGTTTCTAATAAGGATGATAGGAGGAGTGAACGGGATGCTATTTATTCATTTGAAAATGGCGTTGAATTTTAAAACATAAAACAAGAAGCAGTTGGAAATGAAGAATGTCATTTTCTTTTGAGTTATCAAGAAAATATAGTTTTTTATGTTCTTGATGATTATTTTTCCGATTTATTGGAAACAATAGTGCAAGTAGATTTTTTGTTGTTTATGGACTATGGGATTTGGCTTCAACTGGAATTTGAGTTTCCATTCTATTGTTTTTTCTGCCTACTCAAAGAAAGTGTGAGAAGAATTCAAGTAAGTTGTCATTTGTTGGATTGACTACATTGGAGAGATTAGCTCACATAAGTTTATGTATATCTTCAGCAGGTGTAGGTAGTTATCATTTGAATTTGAAGCCCAAGGAGAAGGCCTTGAGATTCCAGTGATTTGTTTCCATATGTAATTTAGTCAGTCAATTAGTTAATTTTTTAGTGTCTATGGTTGACTCCATTGCCCAATGGTCTAATTAGGCTACTAGTCTACGTTTTTGTTCTTGGCACATCACTAGGAGGCTACACCATCCCCATTGGAGCCAATGTTAGGGTCATTAGTTTCATCGTCATATGTATCTTCAATGTCCTTTAATTTTCAGTTTTTGAATAAGTTGAGCCTATGACCATTTCTATTGTCATAGCCTCAAAGTTATTGTCCAACATCCTTGAATTTATTCCATAGAGAGTTCATCCAAAGCACGAAAGAGTGTCAAGTCGGTGGGATTCATGAGGTCACACATGTTTATATAGTTAAGTCAAAAGGGGTTATGCATCAGTTTTTCATTGATCAGAACCATCTGAAATGAATTTGTGTCAGTCTAAAGTTCTGATGGCCATGAGTTCTGATCATTAATTATGTTTTAAATTCTTATCCCCTATTCCTATCTACCCCATGATTCCCTATTTCCTACCCTATTTCCATATTTCCCATTATACATACCTCCATATATAATCTACATCCTATCCACTTTTCACATATCATTTACATCTTATTCACATTACAATTCCTTTCCCTTCCTTTGTTCTAAATTTATCCCCATGACACCACTACGACTCCCCTATACTCATCACATGTACAACCCTCATTCTCATTCTCCCCTATTTAACTTATTCTCATGCAACTGTACAGTCATGCAAACTCTGCCTAATCTAAGCACATAACATCCCTACAAGACAACTCAGATCAATTATGAGCTGACAGTGGATGAGAAATTGAGGTCATATTCACTGTGGGAATCTGCTGCGCAAGCCCTGTTTTAGTCACCATTTTGAAATACGTTTTCTGACCAAATGGAGCCTAATTTAGAGAAAATAAAAGAGGATTTTATCAAGAATGGGTCAAATAACAATAACCTCTTCCATTTTATGGACAAGTGTCACGGATCGGGAGATTTGATTGCATCTTCAAAGCCCATTTTTCGGACTACACAAATACTATGTTATGTCATTTTTTTGTGGAGTATTTAATGGGAAGCTAGGAAATAATTTATAAAAAATGAGAGAGTTTTATCTTCAAAAAAATATTGTCTATAATAACCTCCTTTAGTTTTTACACAGGTATTATTTTTTGGGATATATGGCCCGTTGAAAACGCACTATGTAGGCGCTACACAGTGGACACCCACACTATTACACACATGTTGGAGGGAAGCCACTTGTCAAGTTTTCAAGAGGATGACATGGAGTATATGTGGTAGACAACTCACTTCCTTAGCGGCTTGCCATGTGCTAGTTTCAGAAGCCCAAATTTTTGGATCTTGTGCAGCTACTACACAACCTTTTGCACACTCAGAAAGCAACTTTGTGCTTTTTACTTTTTTACTTCATGTTGATCATTTTCAAAGATATGTTGGTTTTCTATTCAGAAAAAAAGTTTTTTTAAAGACAAAAAAAACTTTTATGCTTCATGCTTTTGAGGAAAAGTATTTGGAAAAACAACAATTTTCCTCCTTTCAGTTTTGAGATCGATCCTCTATTAGATCGAATGTGCATTGAATTTAGACATGACATTATCCTATGTATGAAGTATATAAGATGATGAATACATATGGAAAGGGTTGTTGTTGGTTTCACTATTTCCAGTCACAGTTTGTTTCTTGTGATCTATTTTAATGTATATGCTTGAATGTTGAAGAAATTCCAATGGAGTTGCAGAGATACTTATGGTATGGATGTTTCGTATATTGTTTCTTCTTAGTTATATATTATCCTTGTTGTGTAATCTTCTTAAACTGATTTGAAGGTGTATGGAACAGTTACACTTGAATTCATTTCTTATGTTCATGTCTAGCTGTGCCAAATATTTCAATTTGCAAATGGAATATGTATTCCTTTGACATTTTGTGTTTCCTTCTTGATGGTCATGTATCTAAGTTGCAATAATGAATTGTTAGTTATTCTGATATTTTTTATGAATGTCTTTATATCCCCATCTTCACTATGTTAACATTTGTCGTTCATTCTTAAATCCATATTCATTGATCCTATGTATATGAGATTGGATGGAAATAAATCAGCATGTCTGACTAGGGAGGTCATGATCACCTACACTAGTTTTCCTAGAATTCTCTTCTACCCCCATATAAAAAATTTAAACATTTTTAGAACTGGTCTCTATTAAAGATCATATTCCAAAGTTTTATCTATGAGTTTTCTGAGTGAGGGAGCCCCCTCAGGTTGAAGAATACTAGCCTATAAACCAAAAGAGGCTTGTGTTTACCTCTGAGTTTTCTCCTTTCAACCTAGAGAAAACTACAAAGTGCTAACAATATCTTCCAACAGCGTCCACAATTTTGTCCTAGGAACAATGTCAAAATATTTTCTTAAGTAAATGAAACAACACAAGGGATCAATCTTATTATTGTTGCATTCTTTCTTAATAATACTCAGAGTAATAAGGTGGTCCATAATTGAGTGGTATCTCCTAAATCTAGCTTGGCCTTTATCTCTTTTACATCTTTTTAGCCATAGGTTACTATTCTTTTCCAAAATTATTCTACATAGCTTTACTAAAGTATGGCTAATCATAATGATCCTATCATTAGGGGGGATTCTTTTATCCCCACTTTTAAAGATAGGAATAATGAGACTTTGTGTCCAAGATTTAGGGAACCCTTGCTTTATTGCCAAATTGAAGAGCTTTTGCCTATGTGGGATGAATATAGTCCCTCCAATTTTAAAAATTTCAACTTGGTAGCCTTCAATATCCTTATCGTTCCCATTAGTGATCCCCTAACCCTAAACTCAATGTATTCTAGAGAAAATATATCATCCTCCATAGGGGAATCAAAGATGGTGTCCATGCCATTAGGGGATTCATAAAGGTTTTTAAGATAGAAATTCTAGTTCTTCAAGGGAATCATATTGTTTTCTTTAGTTTTACAAACTAAAATTTTCCTCCAAAACTTTCTAGAATTAGATTTAGATAGGTGTAGCAATTTCTCTTACTTTCTATTTAGATAGTACATTTCCTTCATTTTAATAAGATATTCATTCATATTTATCTTATCAAGCCTTAAATATTCATTAATAACACTCTTAATTTGTTAAGTCCATATAATACTAGTGTAGCCCCCTTATTTTTATTGTTGCGCCCTTACATTATTATTGTTATATAGGCTCTGATTATATTGTGACCCTTTAGACTCCTATATTTACCAAGAAGGTCTTGTCATTTGAATCATCTAAGCTTTTCTCATTTATGTGATGTAAAGGGGGTTTCCCCCTCAAAAAGGCTAATTTTCAAGTCGTTGATCTATCTTTTCTTCTATTTTGTAATACGGTTGCATAACATTTGGTAAATTAGAACTTTGGATTCTAGGGTTTTGATGCTTCAAGCATGTCATCTTGGAATTGTAGTTATAACTTTTTTTATAAAAGGCTTCAAAAGTTGAAATCTTGACCACGTGGTGCTAAAATGTTGGTGAACTTCATGAAAAAAATTTCAGATCTTGGTTCACTATATTTTCTAAATATGGTTCGAATAAGTTAGGGTTTTTGCATGCTCCAAAATTCTATCTCAAACAAGTGACCTAGGGAAAATAGTCATAAGTTTCTCTACGAGAATCAAATTTGAATTTTGTAAAAAGTTATTGATATTGGATGGAATATAGTTTTTAGTATATCATTTTCAAGGTCAAATATTGAAACAATAACATGCAGAATTTCGTACAAGTTCACTCTACAAAACCAGTGCATAATCATATCATCATGGGAGATTGAGCATAACTTTATATTGAAGAATCCAATCTTGGAATGACTTGTGGCATTGGAATGAAGACTTAGAGGGCTACCAGATGATGAAATTTCAGACCTTGGAGAGAAAAAATTATAGAGATACAATAATTTCAATATCGAGCTCCTAAAAGCAAGAAAAAGGTGTGTATTTTTATTTTTAAATTATATAACTTTTGTTTGAAAAACTAGTTTGAAGTGATTTAAAGTGAATATTGAAGCATAGATATCAGTATTTGGTTCTAAAATTCCTCTGAAACAAAACAATTTTACACCCGTTAATCCCTTAGAAAGCTCTACTCTGACGCATGAAGAGGAAGAATTGCACCATGATATATCAAAATTATGGGACCAAGCGAAACAATTTTTGCTCTCACAAAGAGAAACTAAAGATGAACTAAAAGAGGACATGGATGGTATAAAAAGCGACATGAATGGATTAAAATTAGACATGAAAGGTTTGAAGGAAGGTTTAGCAAAGTTGCTAGAAGAAATGCTTGCTGGTGGTGATAAGGTATTTTATGAAACTCATGAAGAGAACAAACAAACTACAAATCATGATTTTAGAGACTCCAAAATTGGGATGAAGACCAACCATATTCCAAATATTGATTTGTAAAATTTTTGATGGCAAGCCTCTGGTAACATGGATATTTCCGATAGAGAAATTCTTTGATCTACATGATGTGCTGCACACACAAAAGGTATGCATTGTAAATTTATATTTAGAACAAAATAAATTTGTGTGGTATTGATGGTTTTGTTCTTGTAAATCAACGGTCACTTGGAGAATTTTTATGGAAGAATTAGTAGCACATTATGAGGATACAAAGAGAAATACCTTCTTTAGCCAATTGATAAATCTCAAACAAAAGGGTACAATGGTGGAGCACATTGAGGACTTCCAAAGATTGAATATCAAGGTAAATGATATTCTAGAGGAGCATAGCATTGATGTCTTCGTTGGGACTTTAAAAGATAACATCCAACATGAGGTTCGCCTTTGGGATCCTAATTCATTGGAGAAGGCATTCAAGGTGGAAAAAAAATTGAAAGAAAAATTATGGCAACAAGGAAATCTACCACTCACAACTATAAAGATGTAAGTTTTGTTACTCATAGCCTCCTACAACATGCAAGGTAGAAACCACAACAATTGGAGGAAAAAAAAGGGCTTTGTCACAATTGTGATATAAAATAGAATACGGGTCATAAGTGTACCGAGAAGAAATTATTTTACATATATTGTGAAGAGGAGGAAGAAAAGGAACAAAAAACATCAAAAGAAGAGGATATACACTAGGAACCAACCCTAGAGAAAGAAGAAATGAATATGACCATATCTTGTAATGCATTGGCAGGAATTACCACTCTATTAAATCTCAATATAGAAAGATATATTAAGAAAAAAATGTAATAGTTTTGATTGATTCTGGTAGTATCCATAATTTTATTCATTGTAAGATAGCCAAGGAATTGAATTGATTTCTATATCTAGCACCAAAGTGTCAAGTGATGGTTGCAAATAGAGGAACTATAAATTTTTTAGGGAAATTCCATAATATCAATATAACCATGGGGGAATATGTATTAAATAGTACAGTGCTTTCCATTCCAATGGGTGGTGTTGATGTTGTATTAGGAGTCCAATGGTTACAATCTTTGGGGACAATAACTTTTAATTTTCAAGAACTTTTCTTGAAATTTTCTTGGGAAGGAAAGAAAATTGAACTAAGGGTCATCCCATGGAAACCAGGGAAGATAATAAGCTCTAATGGCATGACAAATATTTTGAATAAAGAATAATGAGGCATAATTTCGCAATTATGCTCACTAGATGTTCAAACATTGAAATCATCAGTTTCTCTAGATCTCCAAATTAGAATCTTGGACAATCATTCCTGGGTATTTGAGACTCCCAAAGGCCTTCCACCTGTTTATGATCATGATCATGCTATTCACTTGATTCCAGGAATAGTTCCTCCAAACATCAGACCTTACAAATATCCTTATGCCCAAAAAAGTGAAATTTAACATATGGCTATAGAAATTTTAGAGGCAAGTATAATTCAACCTAGCCAAATTTCTTTCTCTACTTCAGTAGTATTGGTAGACAATAAGGATGGATCATGGCATATGTGTCTGAATTACATGGAGCTTAACAAGCTCAATATTAAAGATAAATTTCCCATTCCTGTCACTGATGAATTATTGGATGAGTTACATGTAGCAGTTTACTTCACCAAGTTGTATCTTCGTTAAGGATATCATCAAATTAGTCTGAAAACTAAAGACATTTCAAAAACAACATTCAGAACTCATGAAGGTCATTATGAATTGTTGGCCATGCCTTTTGGCCTTACTAATGCACCTTCCACATTTCAAAGTTTGTTGAATTCCATTTTCAAACCCTTCAATAGAAAATCTATGTTAATATTTTTTGATGATATACTAATCTATATTAAGTCTTGGAAGGATAATGTTCAACATGTTGACAAGGTGCTCAAATTATTGGAGGAGAAACAATTGCATGAAAAAACCTCCAAATGTTTCTTTGGGGTACAAGAGGTGGAATATTTGGGTCATATTGTATCTCATGAGGGTGTTAAAGTAAATCCTAACAAAATTAAAACCATCAAGGAATGGAAAATACCTACAACCCTAAAGCATCTTCAAGGATTTATTGGGTTGATAGGGTATTATCACAATTTTGTTAATAATTATGGGAAAACAGGAGCACCTTTAACAACATTATTGAAAAAATATGCATTTTTTTGGAATCCATAAGAAATTAAGTCCTTTGAACATATTAAAGAGGCAATGTGCCAAGCTCTTGTTTTAGCTACGCTAGACTTCACAAACACCTTTATGGTGGAATGTGATGCCTCAGCAAACGGAATTGGTGTTTTTTTAATGCAATAATGAATACCCATTTCTTTTTAAATTCATCCAATCAAGGGAAGGTATTTATAAAAACCTATTTATGAGAAGGAAATGTTGGCAATACTACATGCCCTAAAGCAACAACACTCTTACCTAATGGGAAGACTGTTGAAACCTAATCATTGGGATTGGGTGAATATTTGTAAATAATGTAAATAGTAAATAATGGAGAATAGGAAAATGAAGAGACAATGGCAGGTGAATTCCAAGAGTCTCTCCCTCATTGTATATATCCGTGAGTAATCTTAATGAAGAAACAAAATTTAGTTTGAGGAGTTACCTCCTGCCCTGACATGGTATCAGAGACAACCCCATTTTTAGCATCCCTTTCTGCCCTTGAAACTCCCTTATGCCATTTTTTTTTGCAGTCTGTCATATCTTCTCATCTCTGCCATTATTCTTTATGCCTTAAAATTCCCTAGAGCTGCATTGAACATCCACTGTGAGCGTTATTTTTGTTTTGTTGTACATTGTTGAAGAACGAGGATCGAGTTTGTGCATTACGTAGAGGTATGAAAGTATGGTGCAACAGAAGCATGGTGTTGTGATTGTGACAACATTGATAATACTCGAATGTTGTGATACCCGAATATTGCTTGAGGTTTGAACCACTCTTCTGGTGATACCATCCCACTCCCGGTTTTTACACTGCAATGAATAATATAAATTCACTCCCATTTTTTTTTACATTGCATATATTCATGGTCCTTAACACCGACTCCTCTCGCTTCTAATTGAACTCATGGTATTTGTCCATAACATATAATATTGTTGTTGTTGTGTCCCATAACATATAGGTACGGTTGAATGTTGCACCACTCCACTCCAAGTTTTTAAATTTTCTCCCATTTTTGTGTTAACAAAACCTACCATACCCATACCTCCACATGCCCCATCCGCTGCGTTTGTCACGCCCTGCTGCCAAACCAATACATATTTCACTGCCATACTAATACATACCACTACAATACCACATTGCCTCCATACCGCTCATATGAAAGTTGTATCGTTATCGTGGTCGTGTATCGTTGTCGTGGCTCTGGACCACCCTCCATACAATGCTCCCATACCATATATTACATAGTGCTCCAAACACTATTGCATTTGTTATATGCATTTTGTTCATACCATAAGCCCACATACCATAAGTCATAATTGCCTCCTAATTAAGCGGTTCCCCCCCCCCCCCCCCCCCCCCCCCCCCCCCCCCCTACATACTCCCTCTCCCATATAACAAATACTCCAAATAATGCCTCTGTCCCATATATATCAGATTGTAATTTTACACCAGAATTGCATTTTTTTACCTCTACAAGTGAGAAAAAAAATTTACCTATAGAAGAACAATTTTTTTACATAGTACACATTTATAAATGCATTCATTGATCTCTTTAGTTGGAGTACTCTTTGGCAAAGATAACTATCCAGAATGGTTGTGGAAGATAAAACACACTCTCATTTTGAATGAGTTGTGGAAAGGAGTTTGTGTAGGAGAAGGAGATAATGAACTTGTAAATCCGACCTCAAATAAGGAGTTCGCCAATTGGGAAAACAAGAACGACAAGGCCTATGCCTTGTTTGCACCATCTGTAAATGAAGAGGTGAGTCACCATATTTCACCATTTTCAAATTCTTACGAAGCCTTACAGAATTTGAAGGAACTTTATGACTCACACTTTGAACTTGAAGTTGTCCAATTGACGATTAAACTGTTCATTCTTAAATTGGAAAATAATGATCCTCTTGCTTTAGCATCAAAAGTAAGACCTACTATGCATGATATCAAAGCCACTGATATTCAACTAGAAATTCCTATTATAGATTTTTTCAAGGCACTTTATCCCACTTATTCATATTATCTTGAGTCATTGCAAGCAAATGGAAACCTCAAAGATATTACCTTTGATTCCATTATGAAGAAAGTTGTTGAGAGAGAGAAATCTTTTGGGAAAAAGATATATACTCAGTCGTCTGAAGAAGCTATGTGTCTTGCACATAGAGAGAAGAATCATGCCCAAGATTCTTCTAGAGGAAGAGGTGGTCGAAGAGGAAGAGGAAGAATAAATTTCAGAGGCGAGGGGTCAAATAGTTCGAAGGAGAAAAGTCTGATCTTCATTGGATACGTTGAAATAGAGATGGAAATGATGCATCCACATGTAATTTTCCTTGGGACATAATTGAGCAGGAAAGAAATCAAGAAAAAGGTAAAACCAATGACAAAGAGAAAGGTAAAGCACCTGAATCCCCTCACTATGTTGTCGCACATTGTAATATTGGAGTAACTAAAGACTTGTTCAATGCTTCACTTGCTTCTTGGAAAAATGATTGGTTGCTTGATTCAGGGGAAACTTTCCACACGACTTTTAGAAGAGGTTTTTTTGAAGAAAATACTAACAATTTTGATGGAGCAGTATACTTTGCAAACAAATCAAAACTCAAGCCATCAAGGCTTGGCACAATTAGGCTCAAATTACCTAGTCTTCCATACTTTCTTCTACATTATGTTTTATATCTCCCACAGCTGAGGAGAAATTTGTTGTCCTTGGTCCACATCCACCAGCAAGGACACTCCATTCATATGTTTGATGGTAAGGTTGATGTCATAAAAGCATCAGATCACTCACTTGTCATGATGGGGATAGAAGAAGAATGACTTTTGAAGCTGCAAGGTACCTCTGTTCATGCACAAAATTTCTCATACAATTCTCATTATGATGAAGGTACATTTCCATCTAGTCTTTTATGGAATGCTAGATTTGGACACTTGAACTATGACAACCTTTGCTTGTTGAAGAAAAATGGGGTTACTAGTTTACCTACAATTCATAGGAAACTTAAGCAATGTGATGTTTGTATTTTAGGAAAGCATAGAAAAAAATATTTTCACGGTTCACATTCTAGAGCACATAGAAAACTCTAACTCATTCAGTCAGATTCATGCGGTCTAGT
This sequence comes from Pinus taeda, assembly GCA_000404065.3. Lineage (NCBI taxonomy): Eukaryota > Viridiplantae > Streptophyta > Pinopsida > Pinales > Pinaceae > Pinus > Pinus taeda. The sequence goes on along the minus strand of APFE031491559.1, from coordinate 96,200 downwards.
GCCTATTCCTTCTGCAAATGGAAATAAATATATGATGACATTTATTGATGACTACACCGGAATGTATTGGGTTTATTTATTGAAGAACAAATATGGTGCTTTTCAAACATTCAAGAACTTTCGTACATGGATTGAAAACAATGCACAATCTCATATTGATTCTATTCACATTGATAACGGGAAAGAATACACTTCAAATGAATTTGAAAACTATCTTCGCCAACATGGGATCAAACATCAAAAAATTGTGCCTTATAATCTTCAACAGAACGGAGTAGCTGAAAGAATGAACAAGACAATCTTAAATATGGTATGTTCCATGATGTTTTTCAAGAATGTAAAATTAGTATTTTGGGTTGATGCAGTTCTATGTGTTGTGTATGTAAAGAATAGATGTCCATGTAATTCTATTAGAAACAAGACTCCTTATGAAATGTGGTATGGCCACATTCCTTCGGTAAATCATCTCAAGGTCTTTGGTTCCACCTGTTATTCCTTGATACCAAAGGAACAAAGAAAAAGACTTGGTGCAAGGAGTCATAAATGTATCTTCTTGGGGTATTCAAATACCCCCAAAGCTTACCATCTCTATGATGAAGTTAATAAGAAGTTTGTTGTATCTAGAGATGTAACATTTCTTGAATCTTCCAAAGCTGACAATGTTGTTGAGTGGCAGCTTGATCGTTTGGATAGATTCGGACATGTAAAATCATTTCAAGAATTTGATAATCATATTCCACATCTTGAAGGAGGTATACCTACACTGGATCAATCTATGGAATATTCTTCTGAAGTACTCTCTCCCCCACATGAAGTTCCAACCATTGATGATACTTTGAGTGATGTGATTGATAGAATTGGGAGACTTGATCTTGATTCAGTCCCAACTCAATCAACTAAGCATCTTGGGCCATCTCAGAAAGGTCCTCCAAAATGGCTGACAAAGACACTTCAAAATTTTCATCCCGATGAGGTTGGAAAGACAGGAATAAGAAATGCAACCAGGAAAAATGGAGGTGATGCAAACGATTCTGATTCACCTATTGATATGGATGTTTCTTATGATTGTGAACTGAACTTGTCTAAATATTTTGAACCAAATTCCTTCAAATAATCTACCTCTCATGATGAATGGAAAGAAGAGATGCAAAAGGAGTATGATGCCTTAATAAAGAATGACACTTGGAAGCTGGTTGATCCTCCATTGGGAACCAAACCAATTAACTACAAGTGGGTCTAAAGAACAAGTATAAAGTTGGTGGCTCACTTGACAAGCACAAATCTATGTTTGTGGAAAAAGGTTTTGCATAGAAGGGAGGGGTTAATTATGAGGAGTCTTTTTCCCACACAACAAAATGGTCTACCACCCAGACACTCTTTTCCTTGGCAGCTCAAAATGGTTGGAAAGTCCATCAAATGGGTGTAAAAACTACTTTCTTGAATGCATATCTAAAAGAGAATGTTTTTATGTCCCAACCAGAAGGATTTGTTGTGAAGGGCCAAGAACATAAAGTATGCAAACTTTTGAAATCCTTGTATGGCCTCAAGCAAGCATCGTGAGCCTGGCATGAAAAGTTAACCGAGCATCTTCTGAAAATCAACTTCAAACATTATGATCTTGATGATGCAATTTTGTTTATCAAGAAAGTTGGCAAAAAAAATGTATATCTTGTGGTATATTTAGATGATCTTTTGATGGCAGGGAACAATGAGACCTACATTGCATCCATAAAGAAGGAATTGAGGAAATATTTTGAAATGAATGACTTGGGCTATGTTCACTACTATCTTGGTATTGAAGTAACTCAACATCCGAAGTATATATTCCTCTCTCAAAAGAAGTACATTGAAGATCTGTTGAATAGGTTTGGCATGGATAAATTAAATCCTTTAACTACTCCAATGGAACAAAACTTAAAGCTCACATCCATTGAAGGAAAATATTTTGAGGATGCAACAAAGTATAGACATCTTATAGGAAGTCTCAACTACCTGACGACTACCAAACCGAACATTTTGTTCACTGATGGGATCCTATCCATGTTTATGAAAAATACTTGTGAGGGACATTGTTCTGCTACAAAAAGAGTTCTAAAGTACTTCAGGGGAACTCAAGACTTTGGACTCAAGTATACACAGGTGGGTGACTTCACCTTGATTAGATACTCTGATTCAAACTTCGATGGCGACAAAGAAACTGGGTATCTACTTCAGGTTATGCTATGAATATTGGATCAAGAGATGTCTCCTAGAGATCACATAAACAATCAGTTCCAACAAATTCCACAATAGAGGCAGAATATGTGGCAACAATTGAGGCAACAAAAGAAATTGTGTGGCTCCGGAAAATTCTTGAAGATTTGCGGGTGAAACAAGTGCATTCAACTCCACTCATGATTGACAAAACCTTTGGAATAAAGTTGGCCAAGAACCCAAAGTTTGATGATCAAACGAAGCACATCAATACAAAATACCATCTGATTCGACATCATGTTGAGGCCAAGACAATCCATCTACACCATTGTTCCACTAATGAGAAGATAACAGAAATCTTCACCAAAGTGCTTGGAAGAGAAAAGTTCGAAAGATTCAGAATGATGCTTGGACTCACCAACATCCCTTCAGATTAAGGGGGGGAATGTTGACACCTAATCATTGGGATTTGGTGAATATTTGTAATTAATGTAAATAGTAAATAATGGAGAATAAGAAAATGAAGAGAGAGTGGGAGGTGAAGCCTAAGAGTATCTCCCTCACTGTATATATCTTTGAGAAATCTTAATGAAGAAATTCAATTCAGTTTGAGGAATTACCTCCTCGCCTGACAAAGACACTTTAAGGTAAAAACATATCATGATAGTCTTAAATAATTTTTGGAACATATATTATCTTCAGAAGAGCAACAAAAATGGGTCACTAAGATGTTGGGTTATGACTTTCAAATATTTGACAAAAAAAGGAAGCAAAATGTTATTGCAAATTCACTCTCAAGAATGGATGAGGATGTGAAAGCATTTATTTATTCCATTTCTATTATTCAACTTGATTGGATAATTGAAGAAAGGGAGGAATGGAAGAATGATGAAGAGGTGTGGACACTCATTCAAAATTTGCAACAAGATCCAAGTAGATCTAATACATTTATCTAGAAAAATGACTCATTATGGTACAAAGGTCACTTATATCTATGTAAGAATTACCAACTCAAAAAAAAGATTGTTTTGGAATTACACACCTCTCCTTTAGGAGGTCATTCTAGATTTTTAAAAACTTACCACAAACTCAAGAAGGAATTTCTTTGGGATTGCCTTAAATATGATATTCAGTAGTTTGTGGCAAAAAGTTTGGTTTGGCAACAAAATAAAGTTGACACAATTAAGTCCCTAGGTATGTTATAACCTTTAGCCATTCCATGTTAGCATTGGGAGGAGGTCTCAATTGATTTTATCACAGGTTTACCCAAATCTGAAGGAAAGAGTGTCATCATGGTGGTAGTTAATAGAATTACCAAGTATGCACACTTTTGTACATTATCTCATCCTTTCAAAGCAAGTACAATTGCTACTGAATTTATGGAAACAATTCAAAATCTACATTGAAACCTAAAGATTATTATAAGTGACATAGGTCGCATTTTCACTGGAAATTTTTGGACAAAATTGTTTTCTTGTCTTGGTACTCAATTAGCTCATATCTCATCTTATCATCCTCAATCTAATAGGAAAACTGAGATATCGAAGAAAAAAAATGGAAGGATATCTTTGTTTCTTTGTATCTAATAAGAAAACACAATGGTTCAAGCGGTTACATATGGCTGAATGGTGGTATAAAACTTCCTTCCATACTACAACAAAAATGACCCCATTTAGGGAACTTTGTGGATATCATCCACAGTCCATCACATCATCTCTAAGAGAAAATTCTAAGGTTCAAGTAGTTGAAGAACACATCGAGCATCAACAATAATTTCTCCAACTCTTAAAGGATAAGCTCACTCAGCCTCAAAATCGTATGAAACAACAGACAGATCAACATCACAGTGAAATGAGTTTCAATGTAGGGGACTTGGTATTTTTATGGCTACAACCATACAAACAAATTTCTCCCAAGAAAGATAAGAAGGATAATAAATTATCACCCAAGTACTATGGTCCTTACAAGGTTTTGCAAAAGATTGGTACTATGGCATACAAATTGGAGCTTCCTACATCTTTCTAAGTACACCCAGTTTTCCATGTTTCATGATTAAATAAGGTTATAAGTGAAAAACTCCCAGTTCAAAGAATATTGCCAAAATTTTATGAGTAAGGAAAAATCATATTGGATCCTAAAGAAGTCACAAAACCAAGAACCTAGTAGCTACGAAATCGATCAAATTCATGGTATCTCATTAAGTGGAAGAACTTACTCGCTAAAGATTCCACATGGGAGATGAGAATTTTATACAGAAGCATCCAGAACTACGCAAGCATTGAGGACAACACTTTTTTGAAGGAGAGGGGCATGTTAGGTCCCTACAATACTAGTGTAGCCCCGTTATTGTTATTTTTAGTGTAGCCCCCTTATTGTTATTGTTAGTGTAGCCCCCTTATTGTTATTGTTAGTGTAGCCCCCTTATTGTTATTTTTGTGCCCATGTAGCCCCAATATTGTTATTGTTGTGCCCCATAGAAGCTCGCTATTTTTCTTATTGTGCCCTTACATTATTATTGTTATGTAGGCTTTGATTATACTGAGACCATTTAGACTCCTATATATACCAAGGAGGTATTGTCATTTCAATGATCCAAGAATTGTTCATTTGTGTGATGTAAAGGAGGTTGTCCCCTCGAAGAGGATAATTTTCAAGTCGTTGATCTATCTTTTTTTTTTTTTTTTTTCTGATCTAGTTGCATAACATAATTTATTTTATAGAAAATATCATACCAAAGGTTGGTAGTTCTATTATTAGTTTTATATGAAACCTCGATAGAGAACCTACTAATAGAAGTGAAGAGTGTTGTAGTAAAATTATCATAGATATTTTTGATGTTATCCTTAGAGTTAAGAGGTCTAAATCCATTTTTAAATCCCTTAAGAAGAGATCAAATTTACTTTTGTCGAAAAATAGGTGACTTTGATTCTCACAATTGTCTTGCATGTCACTTGTATGCATGGTAAATTTTAGAGCTAGTTAAAATTCTCTGATTAGAGTTAGGATCATGGTCATTTAAGAGGCCAAAATTTACAAGTTGGATGCAAACAAGGATATAAAATATTACATAATCCATGACACTACTATTAATCACATGAATACAAGTCATCTTGTTCAAGTTTGGTCGCTATATTATGCCATTGCAAATTATAATTTCTTGGGAACTATAAAGCTTAACTAAATTGGTACCAAATAAATTTTTCCTCTTTTTGGGTTTTTGATGTTCCAGCTACCACTGAGGGTTGGTGATTAGTGGGGGGTTTCTTCCTAACATACTTATTGATTTCATCTCTAGGTCTATGCATAAATGAACATATTTAAATATAAATAAATAAGAAAATATGAATATGATTTGGGCTTGTGGATATTCAAATAATGTGATTGTACTAGTTACTACCTCTCGTCTTATCACTTCCACTTCTCCAAATCCCAAGTGTTTATATTTATGAAAAAATGCAAACTTTCAAAAAAAATCTAGATCTAGTTAACTCAAAATGTTCTTCCTCGAGAAGGACACCAAAAATGCCAAGCTAATTTCAAGACCTAAACTAGGAAACAATATTCATATCAATCTGTTGTTCATAAACTTGGAAGCACACTACAATATGTAATGATTTAGATTAAATTAGATGTCACTTCTAGGTTGAGTTTGAAATTAACAAGTTGAAACTAAAGACTAAGTTAAGGAAGTATGAAACAAAAATTTTAATCTAATCACATGAACTTGAAATGTAAAACACACTGACTTGATTTATGAACACTTTGGACTTGGCATATACTGATATTTCTCACAGAAATGAAATTTCTTTATGCAATGATGTTCCAGATATCAAGATTTCACTTAAATTTTTGGAAATGAAAATGGTAAAAGTGGTTTTCAATCCAAAGGATTACTTAATCCAGTAGGGCCTTTCTTGCCACTGTGGCAGGCATGCACTTTGATAGTATTGTATTCAATCTAATATATTTCAACCCAATACTAGTTAAGAGGCTAAGAATGCACTACGACAATCCTTATTTGTGAAAGTGAAAATGGACAGTCATTCATAGTCGTATACTCATCCTTTTAACCATTATGTTTTCAAACCATTAATATATATTCTAAGGAAAGGAGTAGATGAAAAAAAGGAACTATGGTGTTTGTTATCTCAAGGCTAAGTGGGAAAGTTATCAAGAAGTTGGGGCCTTCTTCATCGAGAAAGAGGGTGAATGGCACTCCTAGTGCCTTGGTCAGCTTTTCCAATTAGATTATTCCTTCAAACAACAAATACTATATTATCAACAACACTCATAAACACACTTAGACCTACAACAAAATATATATTCTATTGATGCAATAATGAATGAATATGGTTGCTATGATATACTAATGCAATATAGTGATATAATGTCTAATGAGCTCACACCAAGAATTGTATGACATAAATAAATTAAAATAACATTGAAAATATTAAAAATTAAATAATATATCCTTGG
>APFE031491559.1:27922-76797 GCA_000404065.3 Pinus taeda | reverse complement strand
CCCTAGAGGTGGGGGAAGAGGTTTGACCTTCTATATTATGCCTTCTCTTTCTCATTTTCATGGTTGGACTCTAGAGGAGAAGTGCTATTGTATTTTTGACTTGTATTTTCTGCAATTTGAGGAAAAGGAAGGCCAGGGTTTTGCAGACTTCATTGTGGATTCTTGTGGATTATTATGTTGATGATGTGTTTCCTACTGTTATTGTAAGTGTGTTTATGTGTTCCATTCCTTAATCTCTTGCTGCTATTTAAACAAAAGAAGTGATAAAGTTTGAATTCATGCATGCCATGCTCAGCTTTCAATTTTGTTTAAAATTTATGTTTTCCACTGTCTAGAGAGGATTCGAATTCATTGTTTGCCCTCTTTAGCCTCTCTCCTTTCCTCCTTGATCATCTTTTTCAGCTAAAAGCATCAGCATAAACTCCTACCTTGCCCCAAAGACCCACCTGCAAAAACTGAGCTCAATCCCCGCACCCTGAATTGCACTCCCTCCAATTGCCACCAAAAAACCCAAAAACTTCAAATCAACCCTCCTTATCAGTTTACTAGCCTAAAATCCTTTTTCCTAATTGGTCAAACCCATCCTATTGACAAAATCCATCGAGTTTTGACCCGAGAGAGCCTTCTCATACCTCGTAGGGCTAGCTACGAGGTGAAATGGTTTGATGTAGCTTTGAGGTTTGTCTATCTCAGCCTAGGTGAAATCTCAAACGCTAACAGTCCGGACGCTCTATTTCTGTGACCATTGGAATGCTTGTTATGTCCTTAGTTATGTAGAATCACCTACATGGTATGTGCATGCTTGTTTAATTGGTGTGTTCATACACACTTAGGATGAAGGTGCATACGAATGCTCATATGATATGAGGGATTGGGGAAACCCCTGTGTTTTTGCATTATGTAGCATAATTGTTTCTGGTTGAATATATGTATATATTTATGTACATGCCACTTGGATAGGAAAATCCCATGGTCTATATGTTATATGATAGAGAACCTCGATGGGATGAAGATATAATGCTTATGTGTTAGGTCCCAATAATACTAGTGTATCCCCCCTATTGATAATGTTGTGCCCATGTAGCCCCCATATTGTTATTTTTGAGCCCCAAAGAACCCCACTATTGTTATTGTTGTGCCCTTACATTATGATTGTTATGTAGACTCTGATTATATTGTGACCCCTTAAACTACTATATATGCCAAGAAGGTCTTGTCATTTGTATCATGTAAGAATTGTTCATTTATGTGATGTAAAAGAGGTTCCCCCTTGAAAAGGCTAATTTTCAAGTAAATTATCTATGTTTTCTTCTGTTTTGTGATCTGGTTGCATAACATTTGGTATCATAGCTTTGAATTCTAAGGTTTCGCTACTTCAAACTGGTCTTCTTGGAATTTTTGCTATAACTTTTTTTCTACGAAGCTTCAAAAGCTAAAAGTTCAACCATGTGGAGATTAAATATTTTGGAACTTTGTGTAGAAATTTGAGATCTTGGTTCACTATTTTTTCTTAGATATGGTCCAATGAAGTTAGTGTTTTTGCATGCTCCAGAATTCAATCTCAAACAACTGACCTAGGGAAAATCGTCATAACTTTATCTACGAGCATCAGATTTGAATTTCCTAAAAAGTGAATGAAAGGGCATGATTTTTAGTTTTTCGTATATCATTTTTAGGGCCGAAAGTTGAAATAGTGACACGTGTCATTCTATAAAAGTTTGCTCTACTGAACTAGTCCATAACTAGGTCATTGTTGGTTGTGCATAACTTTATCTTGAGGAATCCAATCTTAGTCTGACTTGTGGCCTTGGAAAGAAGACTTAGAGGGCTACCATAGGATGAAGTTTTAGACCTTTGGGAGCTGCAATTACAGAGGTACAACCATTTCACGTGTGTATTTTTTTAAAAATTGCATAACTTTTGTTTGAAAAATCAGTTTGAAGTGATTCCAAGGGCATATTGAAGCATAAATATTAGTATTTGGTTCGAAAATGCCTCCCAAACAAAATAATTCTACACCCATTAATCCATCATAAAGCTTATGACGCACGAAGATGAATAATTGCAACATGATATATCAAAATTACAAGACCAAGTGCAACAAATTTCTCTCTCACAAAGAGCAACCAAAGATGAACCAAAAGGGGATATGGATGGATTAAAAGGGGACATGTATGGGTTAAAAGAAAAAATAAAAGGTGACATGGATGGTTTAAAAGTAGAAATAAAAGGTGAAATGAAGGGTTTAAAAGAAGACATGGAAGGTTTGACAAAGTTGTTACCAAAAATGCTTCCTAAAGGCGAAAAGGTATTCCATGAAACTCTGATCCGGATTTAAACAGGAACGCAATAGATTACAGAGATAACCATAAATACAGAGATGCGATAACCATAAATAAAGATATGCAGCGGAAATAACACTTCATTTCATTAATAGAAAATACCGAAATATGCTTACAACCAGAATTGGAAATAAACCAGCTAGGACGATGGTAGCTTATCTCTGAGAAGAGATGTGCGGCTACATGTCTTTGAACTGTTCCGAACTTGTGTTACCATGAGGCTCGAAGGCCTATTTATTATTGAGAAACAATGGAAAACCCTTCACATTCCAAAACCGACCCTTAGAAGATGAAACGCCAAATTGTGGGCCCCGTTTTGGGTAAATTGGTACATCAATTTCCCGGGGTCGTAACTTTGGCATACGATCTCCATTTGACGCGTATGATAGCTCATTAGAAATATCTATCCGAGAACTACCACTTTGGGAAGGGAAACTTTAGTCCATGGACCCATCTTGCCCCCATATTTCCCAAAAAACATCGTTTAGGGCCTCAAAACGGCTCCGGAAGTTCAGGACCTGAAAAAACTGCTAAAAATAGTAAATTGTGCTACAATTACGTAAATTGAAAAACTGAAAGAGACAGTTGCGGGGGTCCAAATGGGATAGGTGGGTGGCCCCCAACATCCACCTGGATCAGCTAGTCTCCATTTGTCTCCTGGTTCTATCCTCCATCGATTATGCCTGCAACTGCCCCACTAACGTTTTGACATGGTCATCTCTAATGTTTTATGAAACACCGTTGACCATGTTCAGGATTTCCTAGTATCAATAATCCAGTCAAATTCTTCTTCAATTTTTCTATTTGTGACATTCCTACGTAAGTGCCTAACCTCATTCTCCCAGATTTCGACAATTTCTTTCCGTTTCTCCAAGACAATTGCATGATAACTTATTGAAGCCTCCCTCTATGCATCCTCCATCCACATCCTCTTACCTTCCATTGAGCCTTAGGCCTTCACGTGTGGCCTACCTCTCAGCCTACCACCAACATTCTGTCCCTTCACCATCACTGTCTTGGAAGCCTTTATTATCAAATTTCCATACTCTCCCCCATTGCACCACCACCTTCTATTCTTCAACCTTGTATCTAGATAACCTATGTGCCTTCCAACCTTCTCATATAAAGGAAATATCCAGAATAGTTCATATTGCCCCATCCTTTAAGCACCTTCCATGTCTAAATTCAATAACTTCTGCATACCGATGATGTTAGAGTATAATTGTGCGAGGTTAGGGGAATCTTCCTCCTCATCCGCCTCTTCACTCGGTCTGTGCAGGCTCATTATTGCCATAATCTTGTTCCAGTACTGCTCCCCTCCAGGCTTCATACTTCTCCACTCCTCACGCCATCCTTTCCAATTAATGTTGCCTCCCGATGGAAGATCGTTTGAAACTAAGGTCCTCTCCTTCCCATCATCGACCGTCATTTCCTTCGTATCTTGTAGACACGTACCTGCTCGCTCTTCCCTATGGTTTTCCACTTGTCCTACCATGATAATTGTTATGCATTCATATCGCCAGGTGGGTTTCTCCCCTGATCTTGGCACACACCTTGTCTATCTATCCTCCCTTCTTACATGGAATAATCATGTTTTGCATATGCTCGACAATCTTCCTTTAGTTGTCCCTCCAACAAGTCCTCCCAACCCACCTCAGTAGTGCACCTGACACTCTCCACACCTTCGTTTGCCACTCTGTCCGCCAATGCATTGGCTGAGCGTCGTACCAAAGTGAAATCCATTGTTTTCATCTCATCCATGTTGCTCTGAATCCTTTGGATTATCTAGGCGAGACACCAATTCTTCATGACTTTGTTCAAGTGATTACCACATTGCAATCGACGTCCCACCTGAATTGCTAATGTTGAATCCCCTTCCAATATTACATTCACCATTCTTTCCTAACATAATGTTTCCAACCCATGCTCTAGGGCTTGGAACTCTATTGCATTATTCGTAGTCTGACCCATATTGATGAAGTATAGCCTTTGAATGTTACCTGTCGATTCCCGAAGGATCCCTATGACCCCTGCCTTGCCTGGGTTTCCTTGGATGTCCCATGAAAGTTTAGTTTCCAGAAACCTTCTTGGCGAGCTTACCACACTATAGAGCCCAACTTTATGTGGCCCTCTTTGGATCTGTGGGTCGTATCGCTCAGGTAATCCGGGTTGAATTTTTTTCTAATTCTCTCTTCTCGAGGGGAGGGTTGGTCCTCAGATGTTTTAATTCTTCTGCTACTAATTGTCTCCTTAAGCTAACGATGAATTTCTTCGATCAGGTTTGCAAATGGGAGATTTATGTCATGGAATATTCAACGGTTGCATTCCTTTCAAATTGACCAGAGGATGAATCTTGGAATTAAATTCCAGTTCATATTCACCAATTCATTCTTTGTATACTGCAACAACAAATTTTTAATAGTTTCTTGTATACTTTCCTTATTTCTATTTGCTTGTCTATAGATAATGGCTAACCACTCCCATAAAGATTCAGTGTAGCTGCAAGTGTTCAGAAGGTGATTAAGGATTTCTTATACCCTCCCACATATGAAACACCACAATGGAATTGTCATTCCTCACTTTACTAAATTTCCCAGGTTAAAACTTTCATGTGCAAAATTAACCATAAGAAATTTTTAATTTTCGGCCAGTGAGAGGCCACCCAGACTTTTCTCCATGATGGGTCACTGAATTCATTATGTTCTACTCTGAGATATGTCATGGCTTCCTTCAGGTTTAACTGTCCCCCTTCTCTTTGTCCCAATTGAAGTTGGTCCTGGTCACCATTCACCGGGACTTTCCTTTTGCTAAGTTCCACTGTAATATCTATGCTCGAATCTCCCATGTTTTCCTGATGAAAGATGTTTAGGTTCCATCTTCTCCATTTATTATTCTCCAATCCTTGAGCCCAGAATTGGTGGACCTCCTTGTACCCTTGTCTCTTCATGGCTACTTGTAGAGCCTACCATTCACGTCTGTTTAATTTTGGTTGTTGTTGCCAGGCATCCTCCCATAATAGAGCATCATTTCCATTTCTTATTTCCCAAAAACAATGATGTTGTATAATGTCTCTATTATTCCATGCCAGGTTCCATATAGCCAACCCCTGGATTAAACACACGAGCCTTACTAAGGGGCATATTTTACTTTCCATAGTTTCTCCCATGGATTCTCCCTTCCTTTTAGCCATACCCACCACAATTTGGCACCATTTTATCTGTTTGTTATCTTTGGGTCTTGAAATCCTAGGCCTCCTACATTTTTTGATTTGCAGACCATGTTCCAAGCCACCAGCTCCCATTTTCATTTTCCCTCTACCCCTCGTCACAGGTAGTTTCTTTGGGCCTCCATTATTTTTTGAAGCACTCCTTTAGGTGTAGGTAGAATGGATAACATATACCCTGGGATAGCCTGAAGCACTGCCTTTACTAGAACCAGTTGACCCGACAAGTTCAGTGCTCTCACCATCCATCTTTTGACCCTATCTTCAAGGTTAGTGATTAATCTCTCCTAGTTTGATTTCTTCCAAGATTTCACTATTAGGGGGACCCTTAGATACTCAAAAGGGAGGGTTTTCTTTTGGAACCCAAGAATATCTTATAGGTTCCTATGGATAGCAATGTGAGTGTTGAAAAAGAAAATCATAGACTTATATTGGTTTAAGTCCATACCTGACGCCTCCATGAAGGTGTCTAGAATGTATTTTAAATTCCGAGCCTCCTTTACTGTAGGAATGCCATGAAGCATGGTAACATTCACAAATTATTGGTAAGTGGTTGCCTAAGCATCCTCATGCAACTTAAGTCCCTTGATGTCTCCTTCTGTATTGGTCGCTCCAATCACCCTCCCTAGTCCTTCCATCATTAAGATAAACAGGAAGGGAGATAATGGGCCCCCTTGTCGAATTCCTCTAGACGAAAAGAAAGGTTTTAATGGGGCTCAATTAATCATAATTCAAAAATGAGGTGATGAGACCATTAACATAATCCATTTGATCCAATTTTCATAAAACCCAAATGCTTCTAACACTGATTCCATGTATTCCCAACTGATCTTATCATATGCCTTAGATAAATCTAATTGCATGATCATACCAGCCTTTTTTTGGGTCTTCAGAGAATGAGATACTTCACGCGTGAAGATAATATTATCCATAATCTATCTCCCCTCCACAAATCCTGGCTGTTCCTCAGAGATCAGATATGGGAGAACTATTTTCATCTGATTGGATGGTACTTTGGAGATAATTTTGTATAAGACATTGCAAAGGGCTATCGGCCTGAACTTTTCAGGGGTGTTGGCTGATTCTTCCTTGGGAATAAGGGCTATAAAAGTCGAATTCAAGGCTTTTAGGATCGTTGATAACTCTCGTGAAACTGCCACCACCTCATATATATCATATTTTTCTATTTCCCACCAAGCTTTATAAAAATCAATAGTAAATCCATCTGGCCCAAGGGATTTTCCATTAGCCATTTCATTCACTTTTATGGCCACTTCATCCATGGAGATCGACTTGTTTAAGTTCTTGTTGTGATCTTCCATGATCAACTTCGAGATATGCCTCACAATCCTTTGCATATTCTCTCATCTCTCTACTTGGGGTTCTTCGACAATCTTTTGGAAGTGTTGGACTAAGACCTCCTCAATATCTCAATGAGCTTTGAAGGTTCCCCCCTCTCATCCTTTATTCTAAGGTATCTATTAGAGTTTCTATGTTCTATTGTTGAACAATGAAAGAACTTAGTGTTTCTCTCACCCTCCCCGAGCCATAACACTCGAGATTTCTGTCTCCAAAGAATTTACTCTTGTTTACATCTATCCTCCGACTTCCTTAGTAGCTCCATTTCCTCTTCACTTCTGTCCTCTGAGTAACCTTATGAGATCAACCTTTGTTGCAATTCTTCCATCTTCTGTTCAAATTCCTTTTTCGCTTGAAAGATGTTCCCAAATTCTATCTTGTTCCACTGCTTTAATTGAAGCTTGATGTGTTTTAACCTTACCCATAAGGTATACAATTTAGAGCCTCTAACTGGGATCTGTTCCTCCCACCATCCTTTGATATTCCCCATAAAGGAAAATAGGTCCAACCAAAAGGATTCAAATCTAAAAGGCCTATTTTTAGGGGTGCTTAACAACTATATCATTAAAATCACTGGCCAATGGTCGGAACCCCCACAAGGAAGGATATTTGCCACTGCATCTACCCTTCATTAGTAAATCTTCCGAAATTAAAAACCTGTCAATTCTTGATGAAACTTGATGTTGCCCTCCCCGCTTATTACTCCATGTGAAGCATCCACTAACAATTTCCATCTCAATGTGGTTGGCCGCCTCAATGAATTCCTTGAATGTTTCAACATCTATGTCTGCTCGTCTTTGTCTCCTTTCTTTTCCGATAGAGAGGTTATCATATTGAAGTCTCCCCCGAGAACCCAAGGGAGATGCCCTTTCCTTATTTTTATTTTACTTAGATCTTGAAGGAGTTTGGACTTCTTCTCAGTTCTTTGAGGCCCATAAACATGTGTAAACACCATTGTATAACCTTCATTTCTACCGATAAGTATGATCTTGTTGCTTCTGAGTCTAGTAAGATCAATAATTGGGGGTTCTAACAAATTTCCAAACCCCTTGCCAAGCCTTGTGCTTCCACCTCCACTGTATCATACCTTCTCCATAATTTCCTACTTAATTCGTTGATTTTCTCTGCAAAGAAATTTGACTCTTGCAAAAAAAATATATCAGGTTGTTCCCTTTGAATCTTTTTCTTAAGAAAACATTTTTTCCTAAGGCTATTAATTCCTCTTATATTCCATGTTAAAAATTTCATGATTTAGCTGTGGTTAAGAGTGGGTGAGCTTAACGCTCTCATCTTACTTGATTTTATTAGCATATCTCATAACTCCTTTAGGGTGACATTGTTCGAATTCCTCCCTCTTTTTCGATGGCTTTGTCGTGGCACCAAAATCGTCTAAGATTCCTTTGCTTTCACTCCCAACTCAACTTTTTGTGGATGTGATCTTTTCTAGCGCCGTAATATTGGCTCTTCTCTCATTACGTATATATATTGGATTCTGTCCATTTTATCCTCCTTGATAACTTCTAGTCTTTGTTTTGTCTCCTTCTCCACCATATCCCAGAGGTTGATCCCCTCCCACTCTATTATTTCCAGCAGTTTTGGGTCCTCTTTTCCTACCTCGCTTAGGTTCATTTCTACATCTCCCTCAAAATCCTTTAATAGATCAGGGATATCACCCTGTTGTCCAATATCCTCAGTTGGCTGTAACATTTTTCCTCTTTCCCTTATCTTTTTTCCTCCCTGTCCTCTTCATCCCCCCTTGATCCTCTGGGATTTCTTCGGATAAGACTTCAAAGTTTTTTCTCTAAGATTTTTATCTCCCCTAATTTCTTTGTTGTTGTCTTCTATTAGGTCTACACCTTTGAGTGGCTCTGACAAAACCGTTTGCATGTTTTTGATCTATTTCTTTGTTTTATGCGTCTATTTTACTTAAAGGGAACTCCCCTATCAGGTGTCCATGTTCATGGCATCTCTTGCATTTGAAAGGGATCTTCTCATAGTCTAGTAGTTGTAACCAAAATTCATCTCAAAACTCTAGTTTGAGTGGCTTAGGCAATGCCCCAGAGACGTCCATTTCTACATATATTTTTGCATACAATGTATATCTTCCTTGTAAATTTGCTTCTGAAATTTCAATAATTTTTTTGAGAGTGTCTCCTATCATATTAGAATTTTAGGGAGCCAATAGTCCAGGAAAAGGGAGCACATCATGACCCAAACTGGGACTCATGCAAAGGTTTCCTTCTCTAGGGTGAAATTCTCCATCCATGGCCTCATGTATAAACTAGTTGATGCAAAAAAATAGGGATCACCGTCAAATATTATGAGTCTGTCTTCCATATTGTAAAATACGACTGTAAAAAATCCCTTTGACCCTAGATGTAATTCTATTTCTCCTCGTGATTTCCAATGATGCTTGATCCAATCACACAAGGCTTTTTCTGTGGGCCAAAGACCCATAAACTTGCATACAACAACATATGACCTCATAATCTCCTTGAAGGCATGGGTCTCACGATCAATTACCAATTTTGTTAGGATCATCGTTGTTTTTGGCTTACACGACCCTCTGGATCCTTTTGACTTTTGTTGCTGTTGCTGGTCCCTTTGCTTTCCTGTTGGGCCCTTATCTTCATTTATTCTTTGTCCTTTCCCACATACTTTTGTCGACCCTTGGACATTATCTAACATAACGTATGTCTGTGCACCGAAGCCCATCTTGAACCCCTGCTCTTTGTCCATTACATTATACTCTAGTTATTGTTGCTTAGAAACCCTCGCTTCTCCCTGTAGATAAATGGCTACATTAAAAGGTATGTACAAAGGATATTAAGTCATTTTTATTAAGGAAAATATATATTTATGGGCTTGCATAATAAATTTGATACACCTCTTTTAAAATTATGACCATGTATTAGAACCTTGACCACACTTATCATCTGATTTTTTCTTATCAAAACCCATTCCATCATGATAAACTCCTCCCAATGCATTCAAATGATTTGAAAGATCTCAACAATCCTATAAAAATGGATTAGACGAATTCATGGGAAATCATTATTAGAAGAGGAATTCCATTTGTACTCAATCACATGTCTATTTTACTTATACACTGCCTCCATCATCCATCAATCCCATTCTCTGAAGCTATATTCATCTTCAACCATCCTTATCAAGAAAGAGGAAATTTGAGTGTGCAATGGGTGTTATTGTCAGATTCAAGCCACATGGAGGAATTTTTCTCAGTGCGTATCTAAGGGTTAAAGGCCAACTGCAGAAAGTAGGGTGGCTTTAGTTCTTTGAGAAATTCAATGGGTAAGAAGCAAAAGTTACAAAGGTTACGAGAAGCTTCGATAGAGAATTTGATGGTGTTGAAGCAGAAATAGGATATATCAAGCTTAATATTTCTGAGTCATTCATAACAGAGGCAATAGGACTGCCTCGAATAGGAGAAAGTTGGTTCAAAAGTCAAAGGATCAAGGATGAATATTGGAGGAATTTCTTGCATGAACTGCACATGGACACCTCAACATTTAAAAAGGAGACACCAGTCACTACATTGAAGACCAAGTGGAGAAATATACTACTAGTCCTCTAAAAGTTTCTATCTTGTGAAGGCAAGTTTGGTACTATGCTCTTTTACCATGCTAGGCTGCTTATGCACTTTGTTGAGGGAAAAGAAATGAAGTTTCCTTACTATTTTATGTGGAGTCTAAATAAAATGGCCTTCAATATTCAAAGAGATTCTTAGGATATCAATAGAGCCTTGTATCATCATGGTCTGATAAAAATTCTCATTGAAGCTTATTTAAATTATATTGGTGATAACTAGCAAGACTTTCTAGTTAGAAATCATTATTTAGAAGCTTCAGAAGAGAATGAATTGCTAAAAACTAAGAGGAGTCAACGAAGAACATCTTAAAACCCTAACCCTGAACTTGTTAAGAAAAAGAAGAGGTTCTTCTAGCCAATGAACTAGAATCAATGGAAATTATACGAAAGGATGATACACCGCTTAATCATTACTTGGAGAAGATTAGATTGAAAAACAAGAAACAAGAGGTTAGGAGAAAGAAAGTTAGCAATGAACACAAGGACTAGAGATCATAAAAAAGGCAGAAGCAAATGAAGAAATTCAAGGAAAGATACAAAGGAAAGGCAACAAGATAAATATTACACAAGAAATAAAAGAGCTAGAGCAAAAATTGAGGAGTAACTGAATTTCTAATCATTCAAATGTGCTAGCATGCAATAACTCTCCAGAAAATTTTAATCTTGAAGAGGAAGATGATGTTTATGTAGGAACAAAGGAAAATTTTTCATTCCATCATAGTCCAATGAGAAAATCACTTGAAATTGACCCAACCTAACAAGAAGTTTATGAATATTTGAAGACTTTGGAGCAAAGAGGGAAGAGGAAGGTAAAGCCCCTTGAAGAAACTTAATTTAATGAAGAAGTTTTATGTGATGATGATCCTATAGTTGATTCATAGACTCATGCAACCACTTCTCAAGGGAAACAAGAAACTATTCACACTCTCAAGTAAGATATTTCTCAGTTAGAGGTACTAAACAAGTATATCATAGAATAAAATGAAATGATCAAAGCACAAAATGAATTTTTGAAGGCACAAAATGAAATTATGTTGTTAAGAATGTGTTTCTAGTATAAGAAAAACAAAAATCTTAAAGCAAACAATAAGGTGCTCAGAAATGAGATCAGAGGGTTGCAAGCAAAACTTCTTATGAGAAAATCCAGATGGTTAATTAACGTGAAAAACAAGGGGATGTCAAGTAATATGGATGTGTTGATTTAGGCCTTATAAGTAGCATAATAACGAGGAGATTTATTCAATTTTGAGGTTTGTGCATGAGGACATGTGACATCCTCAGCGTGGGGGAATGTTGGATCCTCGAACTGTCCTCAAATTTGACATCCTTTTTCCCTTATTTTCACCCATCCTATACTTGTTTTGATATATTTACAGGTCATAATGTCATTTGGGTCATCTTAAGGCATAAAAAAAGGTATAAGATAATTGTAGCTGCCGATCTAGATTTTCTTTGTGAAAATTAACTAAAATATCTCTTTGGCTATCGAATTGTAACATTTTCGTAGTTGACTGAATATTCTGTAGCTCAAACCATGGCTAGACACGATGCAAAGAATTCCAAGGTGAATAAAATATATGAGAATATTCCAAATGTTAGAGACATGGGCATCCACCTATGGAGCTTACTTAGAAGGTCATTAAGATCAAGAATCTACTTGGTCAAAGCTCGGGTCAACGTTGTTTTTTTCACGCACAAGGATTTCAGGAAGCAATTTTGGATATGAAGTGAGTGTGGAAAAAATTGATAGCACGCAAGTATCATGGTAGTTGATGGTTGATGTGTAGATGAAGAGGAATATATTTTGCGACAATGGAATGGTTCTATTCACAGAGATATTGTCTAGTTATACAAAAAAAGACATAATATGGAGGCAATTCTTTCCTTGTCTTCCTTCTTGTCACATATAGACTTGAATTGTCTTAATAAAAAACATGTTATTATCATTAAGGTTTTTGTGAAGTAAAAACAAGAAATGATTATTTTCTAGTACTTAAAATCGTATGAATATTCCATATAAAGCCTGGTTGTCCAAGGACTCAATAATATCCAACGCTCCAGGTTGAACTTGTAGAGCTTCCTTTGAAAAGTGATCTGCCTCAGTGTTGAGCTCTCCCAGGATATGTTTAGTTTCCAACCAGTCAAATTTACGTGCCATATCTTTGATTTATTGAATGATATGGTAGAGGTGAGGAGTGACGACACCTACCTTATTGTGCATCCATTTAACTACAAGTTATGGGTCTCTGTTATATACCTAGGGGGGATAATATGGGGTACCAAGGGAGGTACCCAATGTAATAATGTAATAATGGGATGGGCCATAGTAATAAATAAGGTGGTTAACCCATGTCATGTAAGGGACCACAAGTAGTTAATAATAATGTAAGGGGCCCATGGTATTAGTTGATGGTATGAGGAAACCATGGTAATGATGCATGGTATTGTATGTATGAGGCCTATATAGAGGCTAGAGACCCGAAAAACTGCTAAAAATAGTAAATTGTGCTATAATTAAGGAAACTGAAAAAAAATTGCACGAAGCACTAGAGGGGATCTAAGTCGAATTAGCGGGTGACCACCAATATCCACCTAGATCAATAACCAAGGGTGATGCTTGACCCTTGTGACTCTTGGACTACCTTCATGACTGTTAAACTCCCTATCACTTTTCAACTGGCATGACTCTTCATATTCTTGTGTGTACATTGGACTTTCACTTTACATTACATTTGATTTACAACATATATGGCCCATAATAGTGATGTGGCCTTGACAACTCATGACACAACTTGACATGACACTGCTGACATGGACTAGTTGGCTGTGGTGGCAACGTCAAGTTGTTGTTGTTGTTGAGTGATGGATCTGTTCTTGGATGTGTTGTCTTTTCTCCTTCGTATGGCTTGATGTTGTGGGGTCTTAAATGATCTTGGTCTTGAAAAGCAGTTGCATGCACGTGTTCCCTTCTCTTATTCTTGATGAGGTTCTTTCATCAATCCAGCTGCAAGTAAGTCTTTTAGCATGTTCGTTCCTTCTTCATCTCCTGCATTGTCTCACCATGATCTAATAGTGTACTTGTTCTTGCAATTCACTCATGACGGGATGACATCCAATCAAAAACCTCTTAGTCTAAGATGATGCATTGCTATCCATGGATTGGGCCCAAGATGGATGACAAGCTAGGAAGAGGGCCCAACAACTGTGCACTACGTAGTTCCAGGTGACAGGGAGGGGGACTAGTCACTAAGACTGTGTAGTGAGCAACTTAGCCCGAGGAACTTTGGAGCACAGTCTTCACTTCTGTGAAAAATTGTGTAGAGGCCAATGGGAGGCAGAATTGCATAGTTGAGATCATTAGTGGCAGCTGCAAGGTGAGACACTGGGAAGCAGATCTGCGTATTTATCTAAGGGAAGACAGGACCGGGCAGTAGATGGACTAGATAGGACAATTCTGCACAGTTTTTGGGAGTAGTGAGTCCCGTTAAGGGAAGACACCAGGGGACAACTTTGCGGAGTTCTGGGAGGCAAAGAAGGCTCATGTCTCTATGCATTGTGGGGTTCCAGTAGTTAGGGAGGAGGCTTGATGATTGATCCTAAGAAATGCGCAGTTCAGGTCAGGCTTGAGGCAACTTCTGCTCAATTCTAGGAAGGAAGGCAAGTTGCTCAACTTTGGGATTTCGCAGTGCAACTATCTTGGAGTATAGTCTCTATGAAATGTGTAGTTCCAGGCAGCAGAGCAGCATCACTGAGGGCTGAGACTGCACAATGTAACTCTGTTGGGGTCCGATGAAGCATAGCTGCCAAATTGGAAGAATTTTAAGGAAAATGGCTAAGTGTAGGAGGCAAGTGAACTTGTGAGGCACTTGACATTGTAATCACTCACTTAGCATACTTCGACGACATGACAACATAAACCACCAGATCAACAAGCCAAAGCATTACCCTATGTGAGATTTTATATAACTAAAAGTGACAAGTGTGACACTTGAGATATACCTTGGGTAGACCGTGACAACACTTGTGCAATAATTCTTAAAACTTTTTGTATGAGTGCGATAGGTGTTTAGATGACTAGGATAACTTGTATATACAAAGACCAACCTTCAAGGTCACTAGAAAGGTTCGCAAACATGACATAACAACCAAACATGCCAAAATATGAAAATTGATCCAACAAGCGAAAGGGAGCAAGACACTTAAAGGAAACACATGGAATGACTGTTAGTGCTTGCAACCATGCATGTCATTGAAGATAGAATGATATGACAATGATAAGTTGATCAAAGATTGATCCAGGACTTCAATGATAGCTCAAATTTCAAAGTGTTTGAAAGAATGTTGAACCTAAATGACCGGATAGATCTCGTCTTCCTGATTCCGACACTGCGAACGGTTTGAAACTGACACCGTATGGAGGAGTTATCGCATTTTGAAAAAGTTCAGTAAACTGCAATTTTCAAGAATAATTTGATTTTTGGAAATATTAAAAAAGAATATTCTTTGGAATATTCCTTTTGTGTGGAACAATCAAGATTTGACACGTGGCAAGCCTAGAGGCCACCACGTGGCCCTGAATTAGCATATTAAAATTTTTGGGTCAAGCAGGATCGAACCCGTGACCTCCCGCGGGCATACAAGCGCTCTAATTGTCTCCGATACAGGTTGTTTCTTAAAAGTCTATGGTTGCATGTTATATTTGTTATGTTACAGCTTGTGGTTTGGGAATAGACCTCCAGCAGTCCCAAAACTGTGTTCATATGCGCTTGTTCCAAAACCCACCAGCAGTTAATGTTAACACATGTTATCCCTAACTGCCGTCGGTAATAGCGGTCACATGCACGCTCAGCCCGACAGTTACGGTTAGTTAACCTTCTAGCTTAACCCTATCCGCTCAGATAAACCACCCATGTGCGCGCCTTCCAGCAATTATGCCGATGGCTACGGTCAACTGGTGGTCAGGCCTAGCGAACCTCCAAAATTGGCAAGAATTGCCAAATTTAACTCCAGTTAAGTGGAGTTAGCCAGATTTAGTGGAGGATCTCTAGGAGAAATTAATTAGATGAACTGAAGAGTCAATTTTCGACAAAAGAGAGGGAAACAAGAGTCTACCTAGGCTAATTTGGGCTTTCTGAAGCCATTGGAATAGTCCAGAGAAGCTGAAGAAGCCATTTTCAAGGAGATTTTCATCCAGAGAGATTTTGGAGCTCAAGGCCTCCAGGGTTTGGAGGCTGTTGCAGGAGCTACCAATATCCATTCTCAACAAACAAACAGTTTTTCCTGATTGTAATGAACCTTATGAATCCAATGAAGGTGTTTTCAGAGGCATTTGGAGACTTCTAAAGGCCGAGATGCTGAAAGGAAGTTTCAGGCAACCCAGAGCCAACTGTGGAGGAATGCCTAGATTGGGGATGCAGTGCTCGTTTTAAGAAAATGAATAGTCATTTGTTGATGTCAGATATCTGATGGAGATAGTAGCAGAGGTTTCAGAGACATTTGAATAATTTTGAAGGAGTTTGTGCCATTAAGAAGCTCAAGGAAGCTCAATGCACCTGTTGAAGGAATCAAGTCCAAGGGAGCCTAGATTTGCTTGCACAAAGAGAACATCCATGACAGAGATGTATATGGTTTTTCTAAGCCCATAGGGTCAGTTAGTAACCTTCTAGATTTAAGTGTGGAACTTGTAAAAGAATTCAAGCCATAATCCCAAAGAGCCAAGTCAAGTGGACAAAAGCTCACGGAGACGTAGCCCAGGAGATTGGGGTGAACTCCTAATTAAATTTGCTGTTATGTGTGATGATTATTTGCTGCATTATATGTTTGATATATATGTTTAATATCATCTGAAACAAATCAAGTTAAAGCACTTAAATAGATGAAAACAAACAAACATATACACCTATTTCAAGTACATAATTCCGTAATTGTCAACATAAGCTAGATCATGTTTGTTTAAGCTTTGGAGTGGGAGGTTCTTGTAAGCATGACAAGATGTTCAAACCCTCATTTTAGATCATAAGTATCCATTCATGCTACACTAAGGGGTGAATTTCAAAAGATGTGTTTCATTTTCCATACCTACACTCCAAAGGGTTATGCATTAGATGAAGTATTCATGTGGTCCCAATCTTCTATCATTCGTTGGGTTCCTTAGTCTACTTATCTTTCTTCTTATCTCCTTGAGATTCATATAGCATGTCATCCTTCTTCGTGGCCACCAAGAGACACAATTACAGAGTTTAAGCGGGTAGTGACTAATGCGGGTTAAGGCCCTGGGAGGACACATCTGCATAGTTTCAGTGGGTAATGACTGTTGTAGGATGAGGCCCTAGGAGGACACATATGCGCAGTTTTAGGATGCAAGACAGACTAGGCAACCGAGATGCCTAAAGGACAAAATTGCGCAGTTTCTAGAGATAATGGGTTCTAGTTGAGGGAAGGACACTGGAGGAAACCACTATGCAGTTTTGGATGCCAAGGGAGGCTGGGATTTCTACGCATTGCATAGTTCCAATTGGCAAGGGAAAAGCTTGAGGGTTGAAAATGTGAAGTGCACAGTTCAAGAAAGTTGGATGAGGCTAGGTCGCTAAGGAAACTCTAGAATTTGGTTAAGTTTGGGATGGGTGGATCTGATGTGAATAGTGATAGAACTTGATTATGATCACATACTTGAACACTTAGTGACACAACATAGACCATCTAGAACATACAAAACCATACTTTTTCTTAATGCAACAACCTTTGTGGCAGGTTATGACAAGTGCAGCTCCGATGATAGACTTTGGGAGGATGAAGGCGACACTTATGCAAGAGTGCATGAAATGAGTGCGAAACATGTCTATGTGGCGAGGAAAACCCATTCTCACAAAGATTTCCCTTTGAAGCAAAAAAAATTCCCTTTGCATAACAAGCGATAATACTCATGCCCAAAGATGACACATACTATATACAGATAAAAACGTGGACGACTCTTAAGATTGAGGAAGGGAGCTTGAGATCATTAGCTTATCAATAAGTGATTAAGGAATGATCGATCACAGGATCCACAGTAGGCTCTGAAATTTAAGTGTAGGCCAAAATTTTGGAGGGTGTTGCAACTGCTACAACACTTGGAGACACAATGGTTGAATAAAAACTTATCTGTCTATTGGGTGCAGGAATTGCACTTGAGCAAACTCCTCAACACTTAATTTTCAACCCGAGGGTTTCGTAAACTTAGAGACGAAGCACAAACAATGCCATAAATGGTATGAACTTTTCCTATTTCTAATCCTACTTCTTAAAGGAAATGCTTTGCAGAATCAGATAGAAAATAATTGGAAAGGCAATTAACACCAAGGCAACTCTAGTCCTGGAATGTAGAAGACAATTTGCAAGTAAATCAAGTAAAGAAATTCCACACAACAGAAACAATCTTAAATGATAGAATGAAATGCTATGTTCATCTTCAAATGGATGGTAAGCAGTTTGACAAGTGGGCCCTTGCAGAATTCTGCCTTCCTTCTGATCTTTCTCCCACACAAACAACCTATTCTTGCACGGTTGCAATCTACTTGCATTAGTGCAGGTACAATATTTTTGTGTAAGAGTATATTCAATCTTCCTTACTGAAGACTTATGTCTTAGTGAAGGTTCTCTAAGCCTCAGGGCTTGGAGCACTCTGTTCCTGTGTCAATAGATTTTCTCTTACAACGAAGCAGAGTCCCCTTTACTCAGTTTCCGAATTACTTTTGAAAGTTGAAAGACATGCTGAAAAGGAATTGCAACTGTAAATGAAATTATGAAGTAAACTAGCTGTGAAAAAATGCTTCAACTCATTAAAATTTGTAAGGGAAATAAACTTCACGAGGTAAAAAACACTTGCAAATAATCAATCAATAGCTTAAGTACTTTGCATGTGTCAACCAGTTTTGGTACTTCACCCACAATAATGACATTCTTTGCAAGTATAATATGGTGGTTTAATATAACTGCTTCCAAATCCTTTAGAGATGAACTCTTAATACAAAAACAGTTACTTGATTAATCGATCCATTCACTTGCGAAATAATGGGAAATAAGATGCAGGTAAGTGATTCATTGTTTGCTGCAACGAATGACTACGCCAAGGTGCAAGCAACAACATGCACTGGTGCAGGAAAGAGTTCCTTGCATGATCCGCTTCGAAAATGAATTAAGACAGAAAGCAAGAGTAAAGTAAATGCGTGAAAGATATCTTATAAACAAAAGTAAACATAACTACTCTGCAAACCACAGATTCGTTCCACACATAGGCTACAGAAGATAATTTAATCCAGAACTTAAAGATTAGCGATTAAACTATTACATCACACAACTGCAAAGAAATAACCACACGACCTTTCCAAATAACGAAAGCGAGAGGGGTCAACGAGCTGGAATGGTCGGGCCCTGACCAACTAGCTCGTTCCCCTTCTAAGGAACGAAAGCTATCAACACTTCAAATAATACATCAAAGACAAAATTAAACCCTGCGTGTGCAAACCATAACGATTCTCTTGTATTTACTTGATTCGGCAAATTAAATTACAGAGTAGTCCAACCCCATAGTGAGGCGATAACCAGATTACATAAACCAAAATAATAATCGATGGTTCCCTAGCTTCCTATCTACGATCTACATCATATATATCCTTCGTCTCTAGGCCATTTACACTAATTATAGATAACTCTTGTTCAGGCCTCTCGGCCGAACAGACTTAGAAAATTGAATTACAAACTTGGCCAATGGTTATAACACCCAGGAGCTTCGCTGGGCCGTAATCTATCTTTGGAGAAAAATCCTTGGCTGCACGTCACCTACTTCAGTTCATCAGCAGTTAGACTCGGAGTCGAAGATCGAGATTCATCCTCATGGAAGATAGCACTCGGAAATCTCGGACAGTGGCTGTGCAGGAATCTTCCTGCACTAGTCAACTCATACATTATTAACACTATGTTCCATGATTATTTCTAGGAAATCAATGAGTTGCAAGAAATATGTAAATAATGCGAAATCTATATAAAAAGATTAATAAAGTGTTGTAGCAAAACTTAATATAAACTATGAGCATGTGCAGGAAAAGGGTAACCATCTTGTACTAGTACAGGAAAGAAGGGTCTTATATTAAGGTAAATAGAGGTTGATATTGATGGAAATGGTGTAAAAAATAGGGCAATTTAGGATACCAACATCCTCCCATCCGTAAGTTGTTGTGTGTCTTCACACAACGTTTTACCTCTGCAAAAAACCTTCAAAAAAATGAGTGGCCGCTCCTCAGTTTTGCACTTCAATGTTTATTCCTGTCTTTACTATCTTTGGCTTCTTGTCTCGGGCTTTTCATAGCTACTTAGTTACCTTCTTCAAGCGTCTATAGCATCTGGAATCCCAGTATTTCCACACCTTTACCTGTTGCTTTTGCTTTTTTACTTTTTCCAGTGATTCCACCTCACTCTGTTTCATCCAACTCTTCTCTTTCATGACTTGGTTTAAAAATTCCAGGTCATGGACTTGTTGCTCCAAGTCCACTATTATGCTATTAAGGAAGAGAGTGGACGGTGTTGTACTGAGATCTTTAGGTGTGAATGCCTTTTCTGCCATGGACTCAACATCAAGGTCAAGACTGTCAAAAGTATGCCTTAAGACATCGCCAAGGGTTTCTATGCTCGGGGTTTTCCTGTCACTGAGGGTTTGGATACCCTCACCAATCTCTGTGCCAGGAGTTTTAGTACCCTATGCGCCTAGTTCCTCCGGGCTCTTAACAACTTGCTCTCCCAGTTTCTCATGGAATTACACACCTTGTCCTTCCAAATCAGTAGGGGTTTCGATTCCGCATTCTTCTACCACCACAGGGACTTCAGTACCCTGTCCTTCGAAAACCGCAAGGTATTCAATGCCCTAATCTTCAAAAATTGCAGGGTTTTCAGTACCTTGATCTTCACAACCCGCAGGGTCTTCAATGCCCTGGCCTTAAAAAACCACAGGGTTTTCAATGCCCTGGTCCTTGAAATCATTAAGGGTCTCCACATCCGGTTCACTAAAATTATCAGGAGGATCTTCATGCTTTTCCTCTTTGTCCTCCTCTGCTTGGACTTCGCTAGTGTTTGGTGTCGAAATTGTTTTCCTACTCCTTAGCCTGCTGGCAAACATTGACAACAACACGTCATCTTCTGCATTCTCCTCATCCTCCACAGTGTGTGCCATTGTGTCTACGAGCACTGAGATTATGAACTGTGGGGGAGACTTGGGGCGAGTCGTTGATTACAATTGGAGAACCTGACTGGTTTGTCCCTTGGCCGACAACTTTCCTCCTTTCCGAGGTCCTAATTTTCCCTTTATTTGCTGCAAGTGGAGTGTTTTCAATGATGCTCTTCTCTGTTTGCACTAGTGAGCCTTTACCTCGCCGTTTGGCAGAAGACAATGTCTCTGCCTTTCTCTTTTTACTTGCACTTGTGCTAGCAGGTTCTTCTGAACCCCTTCCTCATAATTCTTTCAGAAATACCTCCCATGCTATTCCATTTTTCTCTAACTTCTTCTTGACCAACATCGTAATGAGTCCATGATGGCAGAGTTTGTGCAACATGGCTTGCACTTCCACTCTGCACATTTTTTGCCATCTTTTCGAGGCTCCTGAGCAAGAAGCGAGGGAAATTAATCAGTTTCCCCGCCTCGAAATATGATAGAAATCGAAGGTGGTATACGAATGCCAAGGTATAGCGTCCTTCACCTGTGACAAACTTCTATAATACAAACAGTAAATCTCACCATTTCCTGACCATGGTGGTCTGTGGCAGTCCCTTTTTCCAATCAACCTCGATTTTCTTATTGACCAGGAACCACTACCAACGCTTCTTTGTCAACCACTCTTTCTTAAACTAGTGCTCACTTGTAAGTGGCAGGCTTGTGGCTTGCGACATGAACTCTTCAGTGATTTTAAATTTTAAAGATTCGACCCTAACTCAGCCTTCCTTGAAAATTCTTGCAAACTCTAGCACTATGCCCATGTCGAATCCGTCAAATTTTTGGAGAAATGGTAGGAACCAAGATTCTTGCAAAAGTACAAGATTGTTCCTGTATTCGGCGATTTGTTCAATCTCCTGTAGCGACAGTGGTTCACTCATCACGGGTGCCATTTCGAACCTCTTCCACTTCACTGATCACACCCTTGAAAGAATTTCAGGGTAACTCCAACATTCACTGAGAATTCTATGCCGGAGGTTCCTTGCCTTCCGTCTTTGTAGACCTACTTACCTAGCTATGATGGAACAATCCCTTCCACTTCAGGTGTAGATTCCTGTCAGTTCATTATAGGTGAATCGTGATGATTGGATGTAGTGGCGGTATAGGCGACAATGATGCAACGACTAGAATGATCGGATCACAGGTAGGTTAATGATGGTCAAGTAGTGCAGAATGATTGCAAAGAGGATGAGTGTAGGTTATCGGGCGGAGTACCCTTCCGCAGTCAGCATCATAATTCAATCAGACTTATTTTCAACATTTATTTAGAAAAATTAGATTTCAACCTTACACATCTTGCACTTTAAAGATTTGTCCCTAGATTAGTAATTAATGAAACAAAGCATAAATTAAACATGGAATGAGTTATCATATCAACACATGTACAAAAAATACAGGCCCATAAATCTTTGATAAACCATTTCAGGACTGTGGAAATTGCTTCCACACTCAATTGTATTTATGTACCAGACCTGCTTGCACTACTATGCTTGCACCAGAGGTTTTTACCAAATAGAAATTATGATAGGACATACTTTTGTAGTTGGACTTTAAATTTTTTTCCTCATTATACAAGAAAAATTTATTTGCCATCCTTCGGTGCTTCTCGACATGCCTTCTGAATGACTGCATCAAATTCTGCAATCAACTTATGAGGGAATAAAGAAGCGGGAAAGGGGTAAAAAAAAATTTCAGAATGGGAAGGAATATTACAACAGGGATTTCAGAACAATATCAGCAAGGGGGATAAATGAAACAGGATGTGGGAAAAAATTCAAGGGAAAAGAGGGATTTTACGAATAAGGTAAGGGTAGTTTCTTGGAAGAAGAGGAAGGTAATTCATTGGGGAATTTAGAAAAGAACTAGTGGGAAATTTCGAAATGGGAAACAGAAGAAGATTTTTACCTTGAAATATTCAAATAATTGCAACAGGAAGTAAGCGTTTACTTGGATAAAAATATCCATGCTAGTTACCCCAAACTTTGGTAAGTGCTTGGTTTCTTGAACCTGCTTATTCTTGGTGGCAGCTAACATATCTAAAAATCAAGTAACATTCCCTTTTTATGAAAATTTTGATCCCTGCCAGCATACTGGTTTTCAGGTTGATCCTTTTGCAATTATGTCAGTCAACTAATTTTCACAATTACAGGAAAAAAAATTATTTTTATAACTTTTAGTTTTGTCATTTTTTTTTTGATATATAATATACTAGATATTATTTATTTTTTAAATAAGGACAAGAAGGAATCATTCTTCAACAGGTCGGTGCTATCACCTACCAACTCCTTTTCAAATGGATGTTGGACTTGCTGCATAAAATCTCCTTCAGTAAGGTGCTAAAAATATACCTTCAATCTATGCCCATTTACCAGAAAAACATAATTCCGTCCATCAATATTTTTGATTTCTACCGCTCCATTTTCGAACACTTTGACCACCTCATAGGGTCCCATCCAGCGTGTATGGAATTTTCCTTTAAAATGTTTGAATCTTGAATTGTAAAGGAGCACCCAATCACCTGGTTGGAATTGCTTTTTCTGAATAGACTTGTCATGCCACTTCTTGCGCTGTTGTTGAACCAAGATATTCTACTGAACAACATCCTTTAAAATTTCATCTAACTCGTTCAATTATAAAAGGCGCTGTTATTGTGCCTCAGAGAGATCTAGCCCGAATTGGACTGTAGTCTTGAAAGTCTTGATCTGGAATTCTATTGGCAAGAGGACTTGTTTCCCATACACCAGCTCATATGGTGTGTGTCTCGTGCTGTTTCTCCAAGTGGTCCGATAGGCCCACAATGCTTCCAATAATTTGTTAGCCCAATCCTTTCTGTTCATATTTACTGTCTTTGTGAGGATAGACTCAATCACCTCATTTGTGGATTCTACTTGGCCATTTGCTTGTGCGTGATATGGTGGATTTCCTGTGCCGGGTTTTGTACTGCTCCATTACACCTTGTACCAGATTAGAAGTAAACTGTGATCCATTGTCAGAAACAACTTCTCTAGGTACACCAAATCTAGTAAAGATTTCAGTAAAAAGAAAATCAACAACAACTCTTTCAGTAGCAAAAGAAACAACTTTAGCTACTACCCATATTGTAACAAAATCTGTACAAACCAAGATATGCTTTTTATTTGATGATGAGGGATTTATTGGTCCTACGAAATCAATAGCCCATTTTTCAAAAGGCTCAATCATAACTTGAGGACATAAAGGCATCTCATTGGTTTGGTTAGGTTGGCCAATTCGTTGACAACTATCACACCACTTAACATATTGTTTGGCATCCTTGAACAAGGAAGGCCAAAAATGGCTAGCTTGTAACACTTTGTATGCAGTTCGCTTATCGACGAAGTGACCTCCACACATTTCATTGTGGGCAGATTTTAAGATATCAAACACCTCTTCCTCTCTTACACATCTACAGATAATGAGATTTGCTCCAGTGTAAAAGAGGTCTCCTTGGATCCAGGAATATGAAACACTTTTCTGAATGATATTCCACTTTTCATGAGTGGATAAGTGAGGTGGTAATTTTCCAGTGACTAAATAGTTAGCTATGTCAGAAAACTATGGAGATTTTGTTGACATTGCAAAAAGATGTTCGTTAGGAAAATCATCATTAACAAGAATTGCTTCACCAAGATTATTTAATCTTGAAAGATAATCTACTACTACATTCGATTTTCCTGTTCTATCAACAATAGTAATAATAAATTCCAGTAATAATCGCAACCACCTAGTTACCCTATCGCTAGTTAATGGTTTATTCATCAAATATCTTATAGTGGAATGATCAATATGTACAAAAACTTCATATCCTGTAATATAATGTTTGAATTTATTAATAGAAAAAATTACAGCTAAAAACTCTTTCTCAGTAACAATATAATTGAGTTCAGTGGGTGACAAGTTTTTACTAATGAAATAAATAGCATAATATTGTTTGTCTTCTTCCTGTCCTAAAGCTGCCAATATCAGTATCTGAGGCATCAGAGGAAATATGGAATGGCAGGAACCAGTTTGGTCCTCTCAAAACTGGTGCCTGAACTAATTTTTCCTTCAATGTCTCAAAGGATTGTTGGCGAGCTGTAGACTAATAAAACTCACTATCTTTATCCAAAAGTCAGAAAAGGGGGGTAGCTATCCTTGAGAAATTCTCAATGAATCTCCTATGGTGGCCCGCATGTCCTAGAAAACCTCTCACTTCCCTTTGAGTTTTTGGGTATAGAAAGACTCGAAATGACTTCTATCTTTGCGGGGTCAACCTAGATACCTTTGTCGGAAATAAGATGGCTAAGAAATACTCCCACCTTACACATTAATATGCATTTCTTGCCACTCAAGGTGAGATGAGCTTCTTGGTAGCGAAGAAGCACTTTTTCTAGATTCGTGAGGGTTTCCTGAAATGAATCACCATACACAGAGAAATCATCCATATAGATTTCTACGCATTCAAGGTCAGCAAAATTAGCCAAGAATTCCCTTTGAAAGGTAGCTGGGGCATTACATAGCTCAAAGGGAAGCACTCATTAAACAAATGTACCCGATGGACATGTAAAAGTGGTTTTGTCTTGATCCTCAGGTGCTATTTGTATCTAGTTATACCCGCTAAAGCCATATAGAAAAGAAAAGTACTTCTTACCATCAAGGGTATCGAGTACCTGATCGATGAAAGGAAGGGGGAAGTAATCTTTGAGAGTGGTTTTATTTAATTCTTTGTAATCAATGCAAATGTGCCATCTCCTATCTTTCTTCGGGACTAACACTAATGGAGAGACCCACTGGCTATCAAAAATGGGATTGAAAAAATCAACATCTTAGAGTTTTTGCAATTCCTCCTTTACAACATCTCTTAGAGCTGGGTTCATTCACCTTTGGGGTTGTCAGATAGGTCATGCTCCATCTTGAATATAGATATGGTGTGTACAAGTTTCAGGAGGGATGCCTTTCATATCTTCATAACCCCATGCAAAGGTATCAAGATGGTTTCGCAACAAATTCACAAGCTTATCTCATTGAGAAGGGTCTGAGTCTGAACTGATATACAAGGATTTACCTGGATTAATCTCAACAAGAGTAGTGTCAGGCTCAAGAGTACACAAAGGTGTCACTAGAAATGGTGATGATGGAGGTAGAGAGTCATAGCCTTCCTAGAAAATATAGACTAAAAATCTGACTCAATGACTCAAAATTAGGCATGGTGTCTAGATTGTTTAGGAAGTCTTGAATCTCACCCTCATGTGAGGACTCAACATTCTGATGTATCAAGGAAATAGGCTGGGTCTCCTCATCACTATTGTATTCTAACCATAAAGTGTCTCAAAGCTCCTGAATAGATCTAGCAGGTGGATATAAGGTGACTTTTTTTCTAGAATCTCCATGGGAAATATACATATCACCAGAACAACATCCAATATAAGCATCAACGGTAGCAAGCCATGGTTGTCCCAAGATCAAGGGATGCCCTCCTACAGGATTCTTTGGTTGAAGCACAATGAAATCTGCGGGATATTCTTAAGAATCTAAGGAAACGACCACATCATCCAATACTCCTTCTGGCTTTATTTCAAATCTATCTGCCAGTTCAAGCATAGTGGGAGTAGGACGAATAAGGATCAATCCAAGTTGATCCATGGTTTGCTTGGTTATAACATTAATGACTGCCCCTAGGTCTATAAGTACATTGGAGACAAGGAAATCACCTATCTGAACAAAGACAATAGGGTTTCCGAGGTCGGTATATTTTTCCATGTTCATACATACCGTCATCAACTCTGCTGCTCTATCAACAAATTGAATGGTTTGGGGTTCCAATCTTCTCCTTCCTGGCCTCTTGAGGCAGAGTTCCCTAATGATTTTTGGACACATGAGGATCTCTTTGATAGCTTGGAGCAAGGGTACCGTTATGAAAAGGTTCCTAAGCTCAAAAGCCAGGCTAGACTCAGGAATGAGGCCTTTCTTCTCCACAACTAACCTCTCTGGATAGGGAGGTTGGTTGGAGGAAGATGACGAGGGCTAAGAATGTACAGGGATAGGCTGAATGGTGTCATATTTCCTAGAATGACCAGGAGTTTCCTCCTCTACTTTCTCATCGATAATCACCATGGGCTATTTTTGATTTTCTGAGGTTACTACTTTCCCTGATCTCAATTGAAGATCATTGACTCCAACTGGAGTGGTCTAAAATTTGGATGAAGAAATCAGGGTCATATAATGGATCATTTATACTGATTTATTATTGGGGTTGGGTAAAGGTTGAGCAGGCAGTTGAGAAGGTCGAAACGGTGGAGGTAAAGGTAATGGTGCCATAGGTTGACTCAACTGCGGTAATGATGGTTGAGGCATTGGGTAAGGTGCATATGTAGGAGGATATGATTGCATCGATGCATGATAGGAATTATGTGAATGATTTGGCCCTCTCCATCCTTATTTCCAAGATTGGGAGGGTTGTCCATATTGATATTGATTCCCATGTTGCCAATGCGGAGAGTGACCAGTGTTAGGATAGGAATATGAGTGTGCATTATAACCAAAAAAATGTGGTGGAGGTTCAAGAACCATACCTGCACTTACATGAGGTCAATTTCTTCATGCTCCCATTGCATGAAATGATTAAGCTTCAGGTTGTTCCCCTTCAAATACAGCTTTCAGCCTAGGTAGGGAGGGACATTTTTCTGTAGCATTTTTATCTGCACAAATTGCGCCTTTATTAGTTTCTTTAATATCTAGAGGACATTCTCTTAGAGGATGCTTTCTTCTACATCTTGAACTGAAAATAGACAATGTTTCTTTCTCTTCTACATGTTTTTGCTGAAACTTCAAAGAGTCTATTTGTTTACTAACAATATTCATTATTTCAATTTTCATATTGTCCATTTTGTTTTCTAATCCAATAATCATAGCATCAGTAGATTCGGTTTTCCTGTTTTTATTCTGAATTCCTTTACCAGATCTATATTGGTTCCTTGATAATTTCCTACACAAGTCACAGATCTGATCAAAAGGTTTTTGAGCAATATCCCCTTGTCCTAACAGATTTAGATTATTCCTAGAATCATCAATAAGCCCACGTAAGAACATGTTTCTAATAGTACTTAGGTCAAATTTGTGCTTTGACCTTTGGAGGATGTACATGAATCTCTCCAAATAGTCCTCTAGCATTTCATCATCATTTTGCACAATAGTAAAGATTTAATCTTAGATATCTCTAATTTTACAATATTCCTAATATTTTGATAAAAACACTTTCTTCATTTGCTCTCAAGAATTTATAGTGTTTCCCCCAAGTCCCATGAACCAGCGGAGTGCTGCGTCCTTGAGAGTTGCACGAAACAACTTTAACTTCTGGGCATTAGATAAGTAATCATAACTTCTACACAAATATCAAACTCAAATAAGAAAGAGTTTGGATCTTCATGTACCTTACCATAGAAATGAGGAAGAACTGATGGTGAAATATTTTTCATTTGGGCTTGTATATTAGGATTCACAATAGGGAATCCGAAAGTAGACTATTCCTCATTTACTTGATTTTCACCACTTCCTTCTGCATGGTCTTCCATATCTTCCATTGTTGTTCTTCCACATGAACCGCTCTTAATAGCTTGAGAAGGTTGACTATGGATTCCAACAGTCCCCTTTTTCCCCTTTATGGGTTGTGTCACACCTGAACTATTGCTACCAAAGCCTAGGTGGACTATTCCTGCGTAATGAGTCTGAGTTTGTTTGGAGTTTCTACCTGCAAAAGAAGGCCCAATATGAGTTTAGGTTTCATATTTGTCAGTGTTTCTTTGGCCCCTAGTGGGCTTCGGACCCCTACCTCTTTTAAGCATTCATTTCAGAAAAAATGACAAACGAAATTTGAAATAAAAACTGCAATTTTTAGAAATAAATCAGCACCTACAAAATCCTTCAAACAATAGAAGCACACTATGGGAAAAAACAATAGAAAACTTACCCCTATTGCAAAAAAATGGAAAATTCTTACCAATTCAAGTCGCCTTGCCAACAACGGCGCCAAAATGTTGGATGCAGGAATTGTGCTTGAGCAAACTCCTCAACACTTAATTTTCAACCTGAGGGTTTCGTAAACTTAGAGACGAAGCACAGGCAATGCTAGAAATGGTATGAAATTTTCCTATTTCTAATCCTACTTGTTAAAGGAAATGCTTTGCATAATCATATAGAAAACAATTGGAAAGGCAATTAACACCAAGGCAACTCTAGTACTAGAATGTAAAAGAAAATTTGCAAGTAAATCAAGTGAAGAAATTCCACACAATAGAAACAATATTAAATGTTGGAATGAAATGCTATGTTCATCTTCAGATGGATGGTAAGCAGTCTGACAAGTGGGCCCTTGTAGAATTTTGCCTTCCTTCTGATCTTTCTCCCACACAAACAACCTATCCTTGCACGGTTGCAATCTGCTTGCACTAGTGCAGGTACAATATTGTTGTGTAAGAGTATATTCAATCTTCCTTACTGAAGACTTATGTTTGAGTGAAGGTTCTCTAAGCCTCACGGCGTGGAGCACTCTGTTCCTGTGTTAAGAGACTTTCTCTTGCACCGAAGCAGAGTCCCCTTTACTCAGTTTCCGAATTACTTTCGAAAGCTGAAAGACGTGCTGAAAAGAAATTACAACTGTAAATGAAATTATGAAGTAAATTAGTTGCGAAAAAAATGCTTCAATTCATTAAACTTCATAAGGGAAATAAACTTTATGAGTTAAAAAACACTTACAAAAGAATCAATCAATAGCCTAAGTACTTTGCATGTGTCAACCGGTTTTGGTACTTCACCTACAATAATGACATTCTTTGCAAGTATAATATGGTGGTTTAATATAACTACTTCCAGATCCTTTAGAGATGAAATTTTAATACCAAAAACAATTACTTGATTAATCGATCCATTCACTTGTGAAATAATGGGAAATAAGATGCAGGTAAGTGATTCACTGTTTGCTGCAACAAATGACTACGTCAAGGTGCAAGCAACAACATGCACTGGTGCAGGAAAGAGTTCCTTGCACGATCCGCTTCGAAAATGAATTAAGACAAAAAACAAGAGTAAAGTAAATGTGTGAAAGATATCTTATAAACAAAAGTAAACACAACTACTCTGCAAACCATGGATCTGTTCCACACATAGGCTACAAAAGATAATTTAATCCAAAACTGAAAGATTAGCGATTAAACTATTACAACACATAACTGCAAAGAAATAACCACATAGTCTTTCCAAATAACAAAAGCGAGAGGGGTTAACAAGCTGGGTTGCTCGAGCCCTGGCCAACTAGCTCGATCCCCTTCTAAGGAACGAAAGTGATCAACACTTCAAACAATACATCAAAGACAAAATTAAACACTGCGTGTGCAAACCATAGCTATTCTTTTGTATTTACTTGATTCGGCAAATTACATTATAGAGCAGTCCAGCCCTAGAGCGAGGCAATAACCAGAATACATAAACCAAAATAATAACCGATGGTTTGCTAGCTTCCTATCTATGATCTACATCATATATATCCTTCGGCTCTAGGCTGTTTAGACTAATTACAGATAATTCTTGTTCAGGCCTCTCATCCGAACAGACTTAGAAAACCGAATTACAAACTTGGCCAATGGTTATAACACACACGAGCTTCGCTGGGCCGTAATCTATCTTTGGAGAAAAATCCTTGGATGCGTGCCACCTGCTCCAGTTCATCAACAGTTAGACTCAGAGTCGAAGCTTGAGATTTGTCCTCGTGGAAGACATTTCTCAGAAATCTCAGACAGTGGCAATGCAGGAATCTTCCTACACTAGTCAAATCATACATTATTAACACTACGTTCCATGATTACTTATAGGAAATCAATATGAGTTGCAAGAAATATGTAAACAATGTGAAATATATATAAAAAGATTAATAAAGTGTTGTAAAAAATCTTAATATAAACTATGAGCATGTGTAGGAAAAGGGTAACCATCTTGTACTAGTGCAAGAAAGAAGGGTCTTATATTAAGGTAAAACAGAGGTTGATATTGATGGAAATGGGGTAAAAAATAGGGAAATTTAGGATACCAACACTGTATTGGTTCATTTTAGTGCAAGGCCTTGTTCCTTCAGGGAGTATTGATTCATCGTGCAAATTACTTTGGATTCCCCACTTACCCCATGGGAAAACATGGTCCCTTTTGTACTTTCTCAGTTGAACACAACATAATATTTAGCGAGATCACAGTGTTTTGAATTGAGAAGGGTAGTATAGCTTGCGAGCTTAAGATTTTCAGAATATAGTTTTTCATCTCTAGTGTTGCTCCACTGCCAGCAGGCCTAGACATTACCCCGACAGAGTCACGTAGGGACACAAGCATTGCTCCACTGCTAGCTAGCCTGGATAGGACCCCGGTGGATTTGCCTACTTCACCTCTCTGTGTAGGAAGACTTTCGCTTCTTTCGCCTTTATTTATTTTTGAATGAGAACTGTGCATCAACACTTATTTATTTTGAGGTGGAAGAGGGCTCCTGACTTATTGAGATCAAGAGAGTTTGTTCCTTCAAAGAAGCATACAAAGATCTCTGATTTAGGTTTTCTCATTTAGATTTTTCCCCTTCTCCATTTCTACTAGTTTGATAAGCTTGAAAATACCAAAATAGAAAACCGAGTATAGGCATGAGGTTCCCGAATTGGGCATAGGTTCATGGTTGGACCAAAGCTCTCCTTACAGAAGGATCGTATTTTCTATCCAAACTTCATCAGCCAAAAGATACAACCAACTACAAGGAATCCGAACACAAAACTAGCCAAAATGTTGAAGAGTCACAAGGATCTTTGAACTTCAGCCACATACACACTCAAAAGCCACAACAGGTCCATGCACAACACTTATTTGCATAATGGAACAATCAGAAAAATCAACAAGGAAGGAAGCAAAGTAAAAAGAAAGAAAACACAGAACTAGGAAACAAAATCAAAAGGCAAGAGAAAAAAATACCAAATAAAACATGATGTAAAATTAGAATAAGAAAACAAGGATTAACTACAGGGAATGAGTGCAATATGAGTGCAAGGAAGGGAAAACTAAGATGCAACTAATCCTACTCCTAACCTAACAGCTATAAGGTCAGGGTCACATAAAATGAATTTTCCAGTGAAGCCATCATGATTGTTCCCGACCTGCATCCACAAAGATATGAACGATTAAAGCAGATAAAAAGTGATGTGCAACATAAGATATAAGAACTTGAAAAAATTACACAAGAAAAGGAAGGGATTTCTTGTGGGCATAAAGGTGTTACAACCACTACTTTTACCCAATCCACATGCTTACCTTTTCAATGAATACCATTTTTTAACAAACCTTGGAAGCCTCTTGTGGATGTGTCCTCATCTACATCGAGCTTCTTAGCAAGCGTGAGGAAGGATTGAAAATTACTTCTTGCAACAGAGTTTGCCAAGTAAGATTGTTCTAGCCATTCAACAATTTCTATTGTAAAATTCATGATGGTTGTCTTGAAAGCTTCGTGATCTTTTAAAAGGTGAATTTTCGATTCAAGAAGCAGGATCACGATGGGAATATTGTAAGGAAAAATAGATTTGATCATCCTTGGTGGTCATCCAAAGACAGTGAGGACCTACCATAACCATTAGCAAAGGCTAAAGTGCCTCACCTGTTTGATATAAATCTGAGTAGAAAGATGTTGAACAATGAAGATCAAAGAGTGTGAAATGACTGCCATCGGATGTGCTGATGGGAAAATGATAAGCTGAATGACAGTCATTAAAGACAGAGGATTGGAAAATGTTGTGACTGCTCTGAACAATGGAACCAAGTTCCTTGCGAGCCAGATATGACATACCACCTTCCTACAACTGGTGACCAATTGCACAAGCATCATAGTCACCAAAAGAGTTTAAAAAGGGTGTTAGCACCATGAATGCATGAAACCAATTGAGGCATGGTGAATGGAGAAGAACTTGATTCGTGTGACAACTTGTGCATTCGTCATCACACATGGATATTTTTGATGTAATGAGAGGACAAATTTGCAATACAAGATTCGTAAGAAGATCGAGGAGCTGACCATTAAGGGAGAAATTCGATAAGTATGATTATTATGGGAAAATATAGTCTTTGAGATGATAAAATTCACAATTCCATGACTTTGTGAGAGATGGACATTCCCAACCCAAGTTTGATATGAGAGATTTTCATGAAAACAAATGAACTGCAATAGATTCTTTAGTTCGATCATAAGTGAAATTTTGAAAATTTGGGAGATCACATTCGGAATACCAAACATTTTTTTACACAGGCATTCACATCGAACGAAACCATGCAGATAGATGGATTGTGTGAGAGAAACCATATCTGATTTAGTTTGGGGGGCTTAGCAGAGTCATGAGATCCTGACATAACCATCAATGGAAGTTGAAGTGCCTTGACTCCCTCGCAGGTCCCAAAACTTTCCAAAATTGTAGAATCGTATTTTGAAGCCTGAACCAAATCATGCATGGCTTGAGGGTGGTTGTTGTTTCTAATTTCAAAACTGCTCTCCTAATGGCAACCATCTCCGTTACATGTTTCACTACATTTTTCAGCTTTGACAACAATCAAATTGCTTAATTGAAGAGGCTATTCTGATAGTGCATTCAAAGATAGATGAATTGGTGAGATCTCATGAGCAAGTTGATTTGAAGAGTTGACTTCATGCAAAAGAAGATATGTTGAGGGGTGGGAAGATTTCTCTATGATTTGACTGTTTTCAACTTCATCATGGACAACCTCACTGCCTTGTGTCAATCGAGGAGATAACTCATTGGATGAAGAAGCAAGAGAACATGGAGTGTCTCTGCTGCATGCATATGTGTTGGGAATGGTAGGACACAAGGGAACATGAGGTGAAGGGGAAGTTTCGATAGGAACTCTCCATTTACTCACACAGATTCTAGGTCTAGATTAAAATCTTCATGAGAAACCGGAAGATCACATTATGTGCTTGGGTGTTAGTCACGACATACAGAAATAGAGTTATCATCATTGGGATGACTACTGCCCAAGGCTAGGTGTTGATTGAAAGAATTGATTGTACTGGACATTTTACCAAGATTAGAAGATTGAGAATCGCTTAATAATGGAAACTCATTGTTTTGATGCAGACAATTTTGAAACAAAGAGGAAAGATTGAAAGTGTCCTCACCTTTCTGCTCCTTTACATGCATGATGTGATTGATTTGTACCTAATTGAAATTTGAGCCAGCAACTTGAGAATCAAGAGAATGCGAAAAACTGGATGGTGAAGCAGATTGATCAAGCGAGTCATGGTACAAGGAGTCATGATGTGAAGAAGATCGAGGATAACATAAATCTGGATCAATCTCGAGATTGGAGTTATGAATGGTGACATCCTCTTGCAAAATGGAGGAGTGGTTTAGGCTTCCTGAGCCATTCTAGAATTTCCTCCATTGAAGTGGGAGATAGATGAGAAGATGGGTTGGAGATTTGATTCACAAATTCTCCAGTTTCATGATCACCCCAAGGAGGCACCCACATTGGGACCGAAAAAGGAGGAGGACAAGGAACAAAGGGGGTAGTGGGTTTCTCCTCTACAATATGAGGTGTCTCATGATCCATAAGATTTGGGGAGGAAGGGAAAAGAGGAGGTTCATCGTATTGGGATACATGAACCAAGTGTTTAAACTCTTGTCTCAAGAAATCTGGATTTAATTTTTTTCAAGAATTTCGCAACAAATGTGAAGGAACTGATATGCAAAATCCTCAAATGATTCATCAAGCTCCATTCTTAAACAAAATATTCTTTCATAGACATCTTGATAGAATCATATACTTATCAAAATCTTTAACCGTCATCTCAACAAGCTCACCAAATGAACCGATAGAAGCAATGGGTAATGTATGACACCATTGTTTAACACGACCTTCGAATGTGAGGGTGAGTGATATAGCCCAGACATCTTCGGACTCTATTTAGTGAGATTGACAAAAAATGATAACTTGAAGTAGGTGTACATGAAAAGATGATTCACCCTCACCATTGAACTTGAACTCGAATAGGTCACGAATAACCTCCATAGGGATGGTACAATTAATCTCTTTAGAAAAACATCTCGGGATTGTGATTTCAAGAAGAGCCATTTTAAATAATAGATTCAAACTAGATTCTATGGGCACAACTTGTTATTTGGCCCTCCTTCTAGCGCCATTTTGTTGACGGTGCTGGAAATCCGTCAACTAAGGGGATCTCCCTGATATGAAGTCCCAACTAGACCTCACACCGTTTGGTGTAGGAGTCCCATATGATATAAAGGCCTAGTTTCCATATACTTAGAGGTATGCCTTGACTCGAGTTGTCATCACATGAGAGTGTTACGCTAGTATCTTAAAACAAAAAGGTAAGTGTGCCTGGTTAGTGCGTAATTTAAATGTGTCCAGGTTCTCTTATTGCAAAAGGGGGGAGAGTAAAGTGAGACTCTAAGTGAGAGGTAATAGTACCACCCAGGAAGAGACATACATGAACCAGAAAGGTCCGTCCAACATCCAGTGGAATAGTCCACAATGGATGTGGCAGTCGTTAAAACCGAAGTACAAGGGAAGAAACGTCCACCATTGTTGCGGTTGGAAACACCCTAGGGCCTTGGTTTGAAAACCCCAACAGAGCAGAGGGCATACAACATAAAGAAACACATAGACAAGTAGTCTAAATGCTTAAACTACTAAAGTAGGAAGAAGAGATATTGTGGTGTAGGAAGATTCTCTCTGCGGACAAAGACAATCCCTCTAGCCCAAGAGAGTCGGTCTAGCCACAAAAAAGACAATCTAATATAAATTTCCTTAGATAAGAATTGAATAAGAGGGTCTACCTCTTATATCACTAATCCACTTGATATTGATCTTACTTCCTTGCTCCATCTTCCTTTGGTTCAAATACCTGAAACAAACATTCAAGAAACAATAGCAGACATGATAGCATAAAATTGAATTCAATCTACTTAAAAGGTCAAGGAGTTTTAAGCTATCAAATGTAGTATTACACCCAATATAGGAAATAAACCATTAGTTTTATTAAAATAAACTTCAAAGAGAAATACAACCGAAGCCTTGACGTTGGAGATCTCCTTTGTGGTATCCAAGTCCTGCTACACGCCTTTTCAACACTCTTTTCCTCCCCTAGCTTGACATGAAATGGCTTCCAAGATCTAACTCTCTTTCCTCATACTTTAGCTACCAAAGACTAGTCTTTTGTCATCTAAGACTAATCTTCTTCTATCAAGAGCTAAAGATTTCAGAATTTTGCAGCTAGTTTGTATATTGTAACCAAAAAGGGTAAGAGGAAGTAGTTTATATAGGGAGAGGAGGATAATAATGAGATCCACTCAAGGGGGAAGAAGGTCTTATCTCCTTGGGAAGGTCCACTTTTAAAGGGAAAATAACCTTATATGGAGTTACCGGCCCTTATCCAACCAAACGAACATCTAGTACATCGCCACTAGAAATTTCTAGACGTGAAACTCCGTTTCCTTTTATAAAAACTTTCCAGAAGTAATTTGACGCAAGTATTGGGCTAACAGTGGTATCAATCAGCGAGGGTCACAATGTTAAACTTTGCAAATCAATGCAGGTGAGACACTGGGAAAGAGCGTTGATCTTAAAAACTGGGTTTGAAGAAGGATTCTATGGAAATGTTCTTAAGGGAGTGGGGATTACTTTCTTCAAACTTTAGGGGATGCAAGATCATAGGTTTCATGGTGAAAGTATAACACAATATTCACTACTAGGGTTCTCCGGGATCAGGAATGGGGAGTGATAGGAGAGTGACAAATTACTGTGTAATAGGTATTACCCAGAGGTCCTACGTTCAAGGTCGATCATGCAGGGTCCAAACCCTATGCTCCTTCCAATGCCTTTAGAACCTACAACTTATCCAAGCAAAGCATATTCAACAACAATACTAAAAAACATGTTGATGATATAGGTGTTAAATCATATAAGCATGTGAGCAAAGGAGCATTAACATAAGTTTTCATATGTAAATCGTAAC
This sequence comes from Pinus taeda, assembly GCA_000404065.3. NCBI lineage: Eukaryota > Viridiplantae > Streptophyta > Pinopsida > Pinales > Pinaceae > Pinus > Pinus taeda. The sequence goes on along the minus strand of APFE031491559.1, from coordinate 39,973 downwards.
ATAGGTTAATGCATAAACACAATAAATATCAGGAACATAACAAAATTTCTTTATTGATGTAAGCTAAATGAAATGTGGAAAACTACAATCTGAGTCTTCCTCCAGCTCCAAGCGGAACCGTCCTCCGGATCCGTCCTACCCAGGCCTCAACAGTGCTCCTCCATAAAGGTACACCAGGATGTCATACAAAGATGATGGACACCTCAAAGAAGGAAATAAAGGGTTCCTATAATTGGGGAGTGAAGGAGGTACGATGATTTCTCCAGACTTGATCAAGGATGTAATCAACTATAATATCAATATCCCATCTCTCTCCCCTTTAGGCCTTCCCATGGAGGTTTATTTATACTTCTCCAAATTAGTTTTTTGATTTAATTTAATTTATTTTTTTAATTTTTATGATGGACACCTCAAAGAAGGAAACAAAGGTTTCCTATAATTGGGGAGTGAAGGAGGTACAATGATTTCTTCAGACTTGATCAGGGATGTATTTATTTATTTTATTCATTTTTTTCCAGTTGGGAAACAGTTGGGCCACAGGCTATAGTAGGTAAGTAACAAGTAAAACCTGTAAACTATGCCCAAATTTAAGGAGATTATATATATTTTTAGTGTTTCAACACATATATGTGGGTTGGGTATAGACTAACTCGCATGTACACGCTTTGTATACAGGGAAAAATAACATATGGGATTTAAAACACTGTTTTTTAAAATTTGGACCAAGTTTGGAAAGGAAGGGTTGCCCTAGGCCATAACCAAAGCATCAAATCTACCGAGAGTGGTAAATGGTACTATAACAACCATCCAATAGAGTAGTCCACAATGGATGTGACGGTTTTTATAACTAGTGAACAAGGAAGGTCTGTCTAGTATCCTGCGGAGTAGTCCACAAGGATGAGACAACAGTGATAACCAATACAACGTCTTCCCAACAAGGTGAGTACTAAAACAACTGAAATAGTTTAACTATCTTAGTACATGTGAAACAAAAATGAATTACAAATGCCAATATAATAGTCTTGCAAACATCCACAAGACATGCATGAAAACATGTTGGCTTGAACAAGTTTCTGTATTAAGTAAAAGTTTCAAGACAAATATGTACATCATACATCACTAGCCCAAATAGTGGGACATTGGAGCCACTCCTCACTCCTCAAAGAAATGACTAAAAAAATCTCTATGCATCGTGGGAGGAGCCAAGATGAAAAGTCCTTGATCATACAATGGGAGGGGTATATATAACCAAGGGTGATGCTTGGCCCTTGTGACTCTTAGACTACCCTCATGACCATTCAACTTCCTATCACTTTTCAACTGACATGACTCTTCATATTCTTGTGTGTCCGTTGGAATTTCACTTTACATTACATTTTATTTACAATAGATATGACCCATAATAGTGATGTGGCCTTGACAACTCATGACACTGCTGGCATGGACAAGTTGGATGTGGTGGCAATGTCAAGCCATTGTTGTTGCTGAGTGATGGATGTGTTCTTGGATGTGCTGTCTTGTCTCCTCCACATGGCTTGATGCTGCGGTATCTTCATTGATCTTGGTCTTGAAAAGCGGTTGCATTCATGTGTTCCCTTCATTTCTTCTTGATGAGATTCTTTCGTCCATCCAGCTGCAAGTAAGTCTTTTAGCATGTTCGCTTCTTCTTCATCTCCCTCATCATCTCACCATGATCTAACAATGAATCTATTCCTACAATTCACTCATGATAGGATGACATCAAATCCAAAACCTTCTAGTCTAAGATGATGCATTTCTATCCATGGAATGGGCTCAGGATGGATAACAGGATGGGAAGACCGCCAGTCTAAATGCTTAAACTACTGAAGTAGGAAGAAGAGATATTGTGGTGTAGGAGGATTCTCTCTGCGGACAAAGACAATCCCTCTAGCCCAAGAGAGTCGGTCTAGCCACAAAAAAGACAATCTAATCTAAATTTCCTTAGATTAGAATTGAATAAGAGGGTCTACCTCTTATATCACTAATCCACTTGATATTGATCTTACTTCCTTGCTCCATCTTCCTTTGGTTCAAATACCTGAAACAAACATTCAAGAAACAATAGCAGACATGATAACATAAAATTGAATTCAATCTACTTAAAAGGTCAAGGAGTTTTAAGCTATCAAATGTAGTATTACACCCAATATAGGAAATAAACCATTAGTTGTATTAAAATAAACTTAAACTTCAAAGAGAAATACAACCGAAGCCTTGACGTTGGAGATCTCCTTTGTGGTATCCAAGTCTTGCTACACGCCTTTTCAACACTCTTTTCCTCCCCTAGCTTGACATGAAATGGCTTCCAAGATCTAACTCTCTTTCCTCATACTTTAGCTACCAAAGACTAGTCTTTTGTCATCTAAGACTAATCTTCTTCTATCAAGAGCTAAAGATTTCAGAATTTTGCAGCTAGTTTGTATATTGTAACCAAAAAGGGTAAGAGGAAGTAGTTTATATAGGGAGAGGATGATAATAATGAGATCCAATCAAGGGGGAAGAAGGTCTTATCTCCTTGGGAAGGTCCACTTTTAAAGGGAAAAGAACCTTATATGGAGTTACTGGCCCTTATCCAACCAAACGAACATCTAGTACATTGCCACTAGAAATTTCTAGACGTGAAACTCCGTTTCCTTTTATAAAAACTTTCCAGAAGTAGTTTGATGCAAGTATTGGGCTAACAGTAGTATCAATCGGCGCGGGTCACAATGTTAAACTCTGTAAATCAATGCAGGTGAGACCTTGGGACGATTGTGACGATACTTGTGCGGCGATGATTAACACTTTGTGTATGAGTGTGATAGGTGTTTACATGGCTAGGACAACTCATATACACAAAGACCAACCTTCAAGATCACCAGAAAGGTTCAAGAACATGACATAACAACCAAACATGTCAAAAGACAATAATTGATCCAACAAGCGAAAGGGATCAAGACACTTAGAGGAAATACATGGAATGACTGTTAGTGCTTGCAACGATGTGTGTCATTGAAGACATAATGATATGTCAATGATAAGTAGTCCTTCATGCTAGACTAAGAGGTGAATTTCAAAATATGTGTTTCGTTTTCCATACCTACCCTCCAAAGGGTTATGCATCAGATGAAGTCTTCATGCAGTCCCGATCTTCTATCATACCTTGGGTTCCTTGGTTTGCTTATCTTTATCCTTAGCTCCTTGAGAGTCATCTAAAATGTCACCCTTCTTCATGGCCACTGAGAGGCACAATTGCGCAGTTTAAGTGGGCAATGACTGCTGCGGATTGAGGCCCTGGGAGGACACATCTGCATAATTTCAGCGGGTAATGGCTGTTGCAGGATGAGGCCCTGGGAGGACACATATGCGTAGTTTCAAGATGCAAGACAAATTGGGAAGCTGAGATGCTTGAAGGACAAAACTGCACAGTTTATGTAGACAATGGGTTCTGTCTGAGGGAAGGACATTGGTGGAAACCACTGCACATTTTTGGATGCCAAGGGAGGCTGGAATTTCTGCGCATTGTGCAGTTCTAGTAGGCAAGGGGAAATCTTGAGGTTTGCGGATGAAAAGTGCACAGTTCAAGAAAGATGGATGAGGCCAGGTTGCTAGGGAAACTCCAAAATTTTGTTAAGTGTGGGATCAGTGGAACTGATGTGAACAATGATAGAACTTGACTATGATCACAAGCTTGAACACTTAGTGACACAACATAGACCATCCAAAACATATAAAAACATACTTTGCTTAGTGTTGCAACTTTTGCAGCAGCTTACGACAAGTGCGACTTCGATGATAAACTTTAGGAGGATGAAGGTGACACTTGTGCAAGAGTGCGTGAAATGAGTGCGAAACATGTCTATGTGGCAAGGACTACTCATTCTTGCAAAGATTTCCCCTTAAAGCAAAACAAACTTCCCTTTTCATGACAAGTGATAATACCCATGCCCAAAAATGAAGGAAACACTTGTGCAAGAATGCGTCAAATGAGTGTGAAACATGTCTATGTGGTGAGGACAACCCATTCTCAGAAAGATTTCTCCTTAAATCAAAACAAACTTCCCTTTGAATGACAAGCGATAATACCCATTCCCAAAGTTGACACATACTATATACATATAAAAATGTGAACGACTCTTAAGATCGAAGAGGGAAGCTTGAGATATTTAGGTTACCAATAAGTGACTAAGGAACGATTGATCACAGGATCCAAAGTAGGCTCTGAAATTTAAGTGTAGGCCAAAATCTTGGAGGGTATTGTAGCTGCTACAACAGTTGAGCATGAACATACTTACACATCACCTCCACACTAGGTTGTAGAATGAGCCTCTTGGCTCAAAAATAATAATTTATTTTTTAGTGTGAGAAAGATAGCTAATTTCATATCACTAACAAAGAAACATTATTTCAATATGCAAGTTGAGTAAATATTTTAGTATCAAAACATATAGAGAGGGAGAGAGTGAAATAATTCTTATTCCATTGATAGGTGTGATCTCTCTCTCTCTCTCTCTCTCTCTCTATATATATATATATTATATATAGAGAGAGAGAGAGAGAGAGAGAGATTATTGTCCTATGGATGTATGTTTTCTATTTCCAAATATAAGGGGGGCATGTATTAACATTTTAATAAATAAAACATTTCAATATCAACTTCTTATATATTATATAAAACAAGTGAAACAAATAATCTTACAATTAAAACATTTTATTAGTATGTTGCTCAAAACTAACATAGATCCATCTTAACTTTGGATCTACTAAGAGCCAAGAGTAATCATCCCTATAGGAGTTTGGTAGATCTAGAGTTAAGATGGATCTATGCTAATGACATTAGAGTTCAATGTGAAGGAGATGTGTATTTCATTTTGTTTTTAGTTGACGCCATGTGATATTTAACATACATAACGTTTTATTCTATTCTCCTTTTTTTTTTTAGCAATAAATAAAACATTTCAACGTCCATATTGTTAAAGTTGGCTTTTCCAAGCCTCATTTCCGAGAAGTATGGTGAGTTGTAAGCTCACATAGGGACTTGCATCTATCTAGTTGTTGTAGTTATCTTTAACCAACATCAGCATCCTCCATTGCTATATAATGGAAGTATTTTATGTTCTTTTACACAACATTGTTTGTATACTCTTACATGGAATCAAATCAGAGGATTCTTGTCCTGTTGAATTATCTTTGAGTTCAGTAATATGATCTAAATGGGGTTTCTGTTTTAGGGAGGTCTCCAAATTTCTTTCTAGATATACAAATATGTTTGAGTGATAATGGTTTCGATATAATGTGGATCTTGAATGATTTATTACTGTTGTCATGGGTTTGTGGTTGTGTTTCAGATTGCAGCTAAGCAATATATAGATTTTCCCTTCTGTGACGGTCGAATGTGTTGCAATATATAGAATCCTGTAGCTTTCTTCTTGAGCGAAGTTGTCAACAACTAAGGGTTTTCACACCCCTGATCTGTGACATTTTATTGATCAAACTTCGTTTTTGTTGTATGGAAATAGATCTACAGGTTTTACGGAAAATTTAACACAACTGGGCTGGGCGTATTTTTTTTTATCATATTGTTGAGGCTTACTGTTTGGAGAACTGTGCGGATGATTATTTTTGATCTAATCGTGGATCGTGGTTTCATTATCGAGTTTGTGCTTCACAGATACACCAATTCCAGTTTTTTTTGGCGTGGTGAAAGATTTCCACTCTGTTGTTTGTGTTAACCTTGGAGTTGTAAATCGAGGTAGCATATCACTAGCTCTAGAAATTTTGTGTGTGTCTGCAACACAATGTATTTCTGCGAGAGATCAATGAGAAGGTCGATCATAGAGTTATTCCACTGACCAAAAACCATGGCATTAAATGCTTATAAATTGTAGTGCCTGCTAGTATTTTGCAGTTTGTGGCGTTTATTGTTGAATCACATGTGAGCAATTGCTCGTATCCTTTTTTTGCTGGTTATCTTAGACTGTTGGTGCACGCATATTCTCCATGGGAAAATGAGCTCCTTCGATCTGGTTACAGATGAGGCGAAGCTCAAGAGCGCAACTAGCTGCAATGAAAACGCAACATTGTCCTTGCCCATTATTATTTATAACTTTCCCAGATTTGTCGTTCGTGCTTATTAAACTCGTCCAGTGGGCCTTTCCTGCCCTGCAAATTGTTTTGTAATTTTTTATAATCCTGTTGTATGGGCTGCATGGTAGCATGCATGCGGGGTTGGATGCAAACCATGAGCCTCTCAAATTTGCTCACAAGAACGTCACACTAGATTAGGAGATTTTTTGGGCCCCACATCTTCTTTCTTTTTGTTGCCCATAGCATTCGCTAGCAAGATCGACCAGCATCGCATCATCACAGACTCTAACCTTTGAGGAGCCTTTTTCATCAAAAGTGTTTTTGGGAAAAAATTATATGGGATATTCGTTGAAAAAGTTATATGGGATATTCTTAATGATTTTTCTTTAAATTGTTTGTTGGGCACCCATTTTTTAAAATCCAACGATATTAATTTATAAGGATTTGGTTAATCTCCATATGTCCATGATTGGTGGTTATGTAAAGCTTCCTTGTTGGCTAGCCATGGAAATCTATGTGAATTGGTATGACTTCCCGTGTAAAGCACTTTTGTTGTCATCATCAACTTTTTTAGTAGTTTTTTGCTTTTATGGCTAGTGGAAATAAATTTGTTAACTTGGTCTTTTCAAGATGGGTAAAAGTTGCATGAGCTTCGTGAGAAGAAGGTAGCAGATGAACTTTGTAGAGAGGTTCTTCAATTGCATTCAGTCATAGCTTTATTCTAAGTAGTGAATACAACTATTAAGAATAGGTTGCAAATTTCAATAAATGAGAAAATCAGGAAGGTTGACCATTTTGATTCAACCATGGGAAAATATTTACAGATGCTTGCAGACGAGTTTCAAGAGAAAATTGACCTTCTTGATGACTTGGAGGAGGAAGTTGAGTCGTTTTCTGACTCAAAAACTGAAAATTCTAAAAAGAAGCTGGAAGAACAAAATAACCATCATGCTATGCATATTAATTGTTTAAAATAAACAATGTTAGAGCAATATCATTTTTTTAAACAAGATTATGATGCCTTGTCAAAACAATTGATTGAGTAGGATGAGGTCATTCAAAAGCTACAAGAGTCTAAGTAGGAACTTGAATTGGAAGTTAGTTGTCTTTAGAAATTTGATACTGAGACAATTAATGTTAAGGTGCCAAGATCTCCTTCTTCCATACTTGATGATGTTGAATGCCAGAAGCCTAATATTGATGATCACAACTCATCACATGCCTTTGTCACACCCAGTTTTGAAAACCATACTACCGGTATTGGGTCTCAATTAATAAGAAAAGTGGGATATACTGCAAGGGGACTTGGGAAGAATGGACAGGGAATTATTGCTCCTATTAACCCTGTAGAGTAGACATCAAGAGCAGGTCTTGGATACACCCTGTAGAGTAGACATCAAGAGCAGGTCTTGGATACAATCCTATTATTTCCTCATCACCTACATCCAACTGTGAGGTGATTGAAGAAAATGCTCTTGTTAATTGTAATAATCATATTAATGCCATGGCTGCAAATGTCATTTTGAATGAAAGTGTTGTCGCACTCAATTTTGAGTCAATGGAGGAAAAAAATAGCCATATGCACATCCTCATCAGAATAAATTACCCAAGCATCAACATTATTGGTCAATTAGTATTCCAACATTCAGATCGTTACAAAAGAGAAGTGAAAGAATGAATTTTGGAACAATGCCAACCATTAGGATCGACTGTGGATGGATCGATGAATGGTCGTGGCATGATTTGAACCAATGCTTAAAGAATTGATATCATTGTATTTCATCAGTTGTTCGTTTTTGGTTTCCATTGTTCCCTTAGTTGTGCTTCAAGAGGGTAATTTGCTGACAACTAAGACTGTTGATTCTCGCTCCATTCGCAGTTGTGTTTTCGGGGGGTAAATTAGATGGTGAAAGATATTGTGTTTGATCAATATGATGGTGATGGCGTTCAAAGAATTTCAAAAGTGTTGTTTGAGAGTATATTTCCATACTTAGAGGCCTCATTATTTGTTTGTTGGTTGATGGTGTTGCTTCTGTTTGAAGCCTTGTCTTGGTTCTTTATTGACACCTAGTTTCTCTAAAGTTTTTTTGGGAGAAGTTGACATTCTTTGACACTTGTGTGCCTCTACAACAATCCTTCTTCAGAGATATACCGACCACATTGAGGTTTCATAACTATCATCTTCAAAATTTTGGTACTTCAACATTTTGTACTTCTTGATTAAAGTAGGTCTATGTTCTTTCCATTCAGTGGATCGTTATGGGATCTACAATTTCAGCACCATGATAATTTGAGCACTGGCATCTTTCTCTCTTTTTGGGGGTGAATTTTTTTTTACGAGTTTTTGTCTCTTTCTATGCTTATGAGAGTTTGTACATGGGTACCTAATCAAGCCTTGTTTCCAAGACCCATTCTTTGTTCTCCCTATGTTGGGTCTTCCATTCTTTGTTTTCTTTTTTCTTTAGTTACTCCCTATGTTTCACTTAAGGAGGGGGTGTTAGAGTTGGCTTTTCTAGGCCTCATTTCCCTATAAGCTAAGTATGGTGATTTGTAAGCTCACATAGGGACTTGCATCTGTCCAGTTGTCATAGTTATCCTTATCCAACATTGGGCCTCCTCCATTACTATATAATGGAGGTCTTATATGTACTTTTACACAACATTGTGAGTAATATAATAATCTTACACGTATTAAGTAACATAATTTTATACCAACTTTCGATAAGAAGATAAAGTAATTGAAATTAATATGTGTGTGTGTGTGTGTGTACTTTCCATTTCGAGGGAGGTGTATAATTTGTTCAATTCTTAATATTGTTTTTTTTTTGCAACTAAATTATTTCTATATTAAACTAATACCATATTACATAATAATAAAATCCTTTTGTTATGGTCTGCCAGATTGGAAACAAAACCAATGGAAAAAGCTAATGTATTTTATCCCAAATGTCCATATACTAACCATATACATATAAAACATCTACTGACCAAGACTTCATTATGCAATACAGTAAGCCATAATGCTGGTAAATTCCAAGTGAAATAGAAAAACCATAAGTTAACTAAAACCATCAAGAGGACGTGGAAATATTAGTAGTGCCTAGATGTTAGAAATTAATTAACGGAGCAATGAAATACACAAAATATTACAGAAACACAAATACAGAAATACATAAAACAAGAGGGACACAGATATACGTGTTTCACCTAATTTGGGCTACGTCCATGAACAAACAACAAGTCCTTCCTTTTATATTATCCAACACAATGAATAGATACAACCTACAACATATCTGTTGTAATTTCCTCTTTGCTCTCACAGAGTCTCCTCTCTCCCTCTCTCTCTCTCTCTCTCCCTCAGAATAATAATCTACAACCGCAATACAATTCACTCATATAAACCTAAGGGGTGCCTTCTAAGTAAAAAAACCTTAAATTAACATAACTTCTACCATCATATCATCTGCCTAATGAACGACCCAGATTGACTTCGAAATTACAATATTTTACAAGGCAATTTTCATCTATTTTTAGCTTCAATGGCACTACCCCGAACCCCCGCAAGGGGTGGGGCGTTCATAAAATTTGTCCTTGTCTCCCCCTAGACACCCTTGATGACGATTAAATGGGTGGCGTTTCCGCCTCATTAGGAAAAATGATCTAGCATGACTGAAAGAAAAACCTCTAAACAATCAGGAAGATAATGAGGCTCCACATCCAACACTAGAATGGTTAGATTGACTAGAGTTGTAGGATTTGGTTTGTTGTAGAGCTAGTCCTTAATGCTAATCAATTTTTCATGTTATTCCACCCCCGATGGGTTTTCTAGATCTTTGTTTATCACATCAATAACTCTTGGTCTCCAACCCCCCCATAAGTGATTTTTCCAGCTTGCCGAAAGATGAAGGTGAGCTCAATATTTAGACTCTTGAAGATTCTTACTTTTTCAAAAGAATGTTATCTTTCTTGTCCAGGATGGACTTGGTCCATGTCATGTTGTACCATGCTATTCTTCTTTCTGAAACTAAGCCTTCTCATTTTGCCTTGTCCTATCTTGTCTTATGTACTATAACAAGCACTCAAATGTTAGTTTTAATCAATATAAATAACTTATTTGTTACCTTATCATGCTAGTGCTAAGCACGTTGAATTGAAGTTGTACACACATCTCAAATTGCTATCAATAACTTGTCTTAAAACCCATGACATAAATGTGTACCTTTATGTAGATTAACATAATTTCCAAAAATCAAAATTTATATACACATGTACATATCAACTTATTTAGTTACGTTTAGTCTCTTTACCATGACCATTATCACTAATCGAGAATCAACCTCTTTAACAAGGCCAAGAATAACACATGTATTCAACCTCTTTATCAAGGCTAGCCACCATGACCTCTGCAATCTTCAAAGTCGGTTTGAACCAATCTAACATAGTATCATATGTCCTTTCTAGTATTTGACAATCATAATATCAACATACAATGCACAAACTACAATCCACACATAACCATCACACATGGTGCTACAACCAACAACCACTTGCAATCATTAAAGTACTTTGTATTAGAGTCACAAGAGCCCTCGATCTTGTTCAGTTCAAGTATTAAACTTAGATGTCCTAGCTTCATATTGAAATAACAACCATTACATGATTTAACTAGCCTTCCCATATGCTACACACCATTGGTTGGATCAAGAAGGTATTGACCATTGATGACAAGCAGACATAAGAAAGACAACAATGATCAATATACTAAAACAACCAATCCTCTAATTCACTAAGCCTCTTAGCCACATGCAATATGAAAATTATGGGATTCTACATCCCACTCAACACACGCACACACACACACATAAATGCTTAACATTCACCAGATCAAGCAATGTAATGCAAACACAACAACACAAGGATTTCCCCCAAATCCCTTATATCATATGAACATTCACATGTATAAAAATCATACAATTTCACCAACAATGCTAGCATACACACAATTGCGTAGACAATTCTACAACTATTAAGGAAATGACAAGCATTGCAATGCCAATGTGTTTCTCCAATAATTCAAACATCATTGCAATCAACATGCAATTCATAGTCAAATATTGTAAGCAACACACAATAATATTCCCAGTCAACTACTACACTAAGAGCTTGAGCTCCATTCATATCTTGAGGTCCAAGCATTGAACCTTTTGCTCTCACATTACTCTGTAATAGACCTTAACCTCAAAATTTATCTCTAGAGGTATAAGTGTTGTACCTTTGGCTTTGATGCCCCTTTATAACACCCCCCATCCACCTCATAGCCCAACTAAGGGTAGAAGAAGGTGATAATATCACTGACCCGACCTTCATTGTCCTGTTATGGGAATGGGGTCTGAAATTTTTGTCGTTTTTAAAACTCCTAAAAGCTTAAAATAAACTTTTCCATTGCATTTGTCTCATTAAGAGATTTCTGGTGATATAAATTATTTCTCAATCTAACTCCCGAGTCAAAAGATATGGTTATTTAAAGGTTCAACCAATAACCTCTTACCACGTCATCGAGCTCTGCAACGTGGCACACATGTGATGCCCACATGACACTCTGTTGGGTCCCTATAATACTAGTGATTACCCCATTACTATGGTAGTTGTACCCCTTATTAATATTGTTGTGCCCCTATTGCCCCCATATTGTTATTACTGTGCCCCATAGAATCCCTCTATTGTTATTTTTGTGGCTTTATATTATTATTGTTAGGTCGGCTGGTTTTATTGTGACTCCTTAGACTCCTATATATAGAAAGGAGGTTTTGTCATCTGAATCATCAAAGAATTGTTCATTTATGTAATGTAAAGGAGGTTTCCCCCTCGAAGAGGCTGAATTCTAAGGCGTTGATCTATCTTTTCTATCTTTTCTTCAGCTGGTTTCATAACATTTGGTATTAGAGCTTTGGATTCTAGGGTTTC